>BQKZ01001680.1:96299-110385 GCA_036244855.1 Temnopleurus reevesii
TGCTATGGGGGCGCTAGCCCCCGGGTCAGAGCTAGGATGGAGCCAAAATTTCATGTTGAAAGGGCGCCAAATTCGAAAGGGGGAAGGGCGCTAATTTTTTTATTCTGCTTTTAAACCCTGCAAGTCGGAGCTAAATTTTAACTCAGCTCCCCGGGGCGCAACATTTTATATGAAGACCATTTTTTTTTGCGTTAAACCACCATGGAACTTCAATGACCGTTGCTCATAGAGCAGCAACTATTGTCAGGAAACGGTAATCTCGAAATCTTTTTTAGATTACATAGAAGGCTGGAGCCCGGTCATATCTTTAAATAGCTCATTTTATTTACGAAATAAACAATCGTCAATTTGAAGGTTGTATAAAAATCTAATCCCCATAATGCAACTAACAATCAACCCACTGATCTTGATTGGAATTTAGTTACCGACGCGGTTCGTTGAATTGGAATTGACAAACATCTTAGCTTTCCACGGTCAATGATCAGTACAGTTCAGTTTAGTTCAGTTTATTTTCATTTCCAATCAAATTAAATCATGATAATTAATTATAGTTTTACAAAGTAAATCATGGTACATGAAGTAACAAAATGTTTTTATCATTTTGGAAAGATGAAGAAATTGGGAAATAAATATTTATAAGAATTGATGTATAATACGGTTGGGGCAGATGATGTCACGAATATTGCATATTTAGCTATACCACTCTATCATAACTACAGAGCATGACTGCTCGTATAAAAATGATTCGCTTCCTAAAAGCCCTATAGAAATAGTTTATAATTTATAATTAACACTCTTTAAAAAAAAAACTAAATCGCACAACTCTTTTGATTTTCTTTTTTTTTGGGGGGGGGGGGTCTTCTAGAAGGTTTATTAAAAAGGCATTGCATGGACAATGAAATGCCATGTAAAAAATCACTTTTTTTTAAAATTTGACACAACTACTTTATACTGTAGAATTTGATAGAACTTCAAACCAAAATAACGCTTATAGCGTAAGTATTCCCGAAATTCACAACATCATTCTGTTTAAAGGCGTACTCACATATTTTGCGTTTTTAGCCCGCGTCGGCCCAGCGTTTCTGAAAAATAAAAACGCTCTCTGAGCGCACAATATACGCTTATCAGACGGTGGACCGACGTACTTCGAACGTCAGTCTTCCGTATATAAGAGCTGTGTCTTTTTTAGTCTAGGGAGCTTTTTAATATAAAAAAATCACTGGGCTGACGTGGGATAAAAACGCAAAGGTGTGAGTCGACCTCAACACCCACTGGCAAAAATCATGTAAAACGAGAGCTCATCCCATTAACTCCGATATTCTAATTTGTAAAAACTCACCATAAATCTCATGTTCGATGAAACAGGTGTCACCGTACTCCTGTATTCATTATGCAAGTCGACGATGCCTTGGATCTCGACATCAGTGAACGGCGTACTTGACCTCTTGGTCCGATGTCGATGATCACCGGTCTCGAAGTCGTCCTCACAATGGATCAGTGTGACGGTTAAAACTAGCAGCATTAATATATATTTCATGGTGCATATGAAATTCATTTCCAAAAGTGTTACCCAATTTAATGAAATTTTATTTGTAAGAAATAGAAAACCGCTCCTACACAGCTAATACACTTTCAGATTCGGTGGTTGGCTAAACGAAAATTGATCTCAGTCAGACAGAACCAATTGTTTGGTGGACTGAAATCAATGCATATATGGTATAATCACAATTATGCAGCCTTAACAATCGCGACGATGATCTCGAGGTCAATGTTAAGTTTTACAGAATGGTCGCAAAAAGTTCACGCAAAGACTAAACAGTTTCAACTTTTCAGTTGGATGAACATGTAGAAAATATCATTCATTGCCAAATAAGGACTTGATTATCGACGTGATGCCATTTAGGAAAAGAATAGGGCGAGTTCGTCGGATATTGTGATTTTTTTTAATTCATTTGTAAATATATCATGTATATTAATCTCATGGCAATTGTGAATATCCTGAGCCATTTCAAATAGTGTTGAAATGACTTTAAATTCTTTAGCTTGACCGAATTCGCAAATGCCTACATTATGCCTCAATCGAGATCTAAGTTGACGGAGAATACAGGTACAGATGATTGAAAATTACATTCAACTTCGCTATTGCACAAATTCATATTAAAACGTTTTGTCCACCCCTTCCCAAACACGGCCGGGATCAAAACCTTAACTTGATGACGACATATTTCGTGTGCCGCTGTCTTGATTCACTTCAGTGATTTACATAGTTTACTTATATGACGAAAATAGTCCCTACATTGATACACAAACTCGCCAAGAACACAAGAATTAAAGCTCGTATGTGTCTGAAAATTGAAGGAGGATGAGCTCAGATAGTGAAAGAGTTGGTATAATGAACATTTATGATACTCCGTCAAATAAAATTCCTTAAACGTGATTTGAATTGTAAATTTGATTTTCACTCTTGAAACGAGCCGTCGTAGTTTATTCAGGGCAGAAATGACAAAGCAAGATAATCTGTCAAGAATGTAAAGTAAACAATGAAGCGATCGTGATGAATAGCGCGTACAAGCATGACAATCGGGCTCGAATAGAATTCCTATAGGGGGCGCAGATTCAAAGAACAATGGTAGTGCTGATTGGTGAATAAATTAGCGATACCGGCAAATTCTGTTGAAAAGTGTTTTCGGTCCGATTTATGCAATATAATTGATATGGTGTGCATAAAACTATACCCAGGTCTATCTTTCATTAGTTATCTAGGCACATCATATATAATTTTTAACTGGATACAGGTTCTTGATAACTTATAGGCGATTTCATGCATCGATGTAAGATCTATTTTTGTCAGGTACATAAGTAAACTGTGTAAATCAATGAAGTGAAACGAGGCAACGGCACCCAACATGTCGTCATCCCCATTGCGATCACAGTTCCACCTCCTGCATTGCTACCATCTTGGGAGGGGGCGGACAAATAATATTTAGTGCTTTTTGTTATGATAACGAGAGAGAATTCGACATTCAGTCATCTGTATTTATGCTATATGTATATTAAGCCCTCGATTGATGAAGCCTGGTTGATTTTGCCCAAGCTCTGGTCTTTAATAAATATTAAATCTAAATCTAAAATCCGTTGTCTTTTTTTTGTAATAAAGTGAATAAAAGAAGGAAAAGGAGGGGGTAGAGGTGCCAAGGAAGAAGGGATATAAAAAAGAAATGAAAGAAGGAAAAATAGACAGAAGATGAAGAAAGAGAATAAATATAGAGAAAGAGAGAGAGAGAGAGAGAGGGGGGAGGGAGAGAGAGAGGGAGAGAGAGAGAGAGAGAGAGAGAGAGAGAGAGAGATCGAGAGAGGGGGAACTATCAGAGAGAGAGAGAGAGAGAGAGAGAGGGGGAGAGAGAGAGTGAGAGAGAAGGATAGAGAGTGTATGTGTAGTCAGCTTTCAACCAATCAGTTAACTCGTTATCATTTTACTCATCCTTCGTCATAAATAATTGGAAATAAATCAAACTCGGCAAAGTTTTTGTTTATTTGATATGAACAATAGTTGGCTTCCAGCTGACTACTATCTTGTCATTTTAACTAGTTCATTTTGACAGTATCTCTGTGAACCCGATGAATACGCTTCAAAGAAAATACAATCTAGGAAAGTCAACTTTTGTATGTTTTTTTTTATTTGTGCAAGTAGAACAATTGCAATGTATAATATCATTCACGTTGTAAATATAGGCAATATGAAAACAAATTATAGCTATCACTTTCCCACATAACATTGCATAACAAAAAAGAAAAAAATATTTAGGTCGGAGTAGCGCATCAAATAAGTAAGAGTACACTATCCCTCCTCCCCCAACAACAACAAAAACATGAACAAAGACCTAAAGCATTCCGTTTTGAAAAAAAAAAGGAATTTCTTTTAAAATGTGTTGGAATAACTCCATTGTTGGAGTTACAAATGCACGCAAGAATTCGGAAAACGGTAGTGCGCATAAAGCGTTCGTTCCATTGATGTTCTCTTCTAGAAACGACCCTCAAACTGTTCTCTACTCAAATGGGTAAAAATTACTGCACAATTCATAAATTTGGTCAGCTTTTGAAGATAATCCTTGAAAAATAACATTAATCAAAAGAGCAATGGTAAATTCACCAAATGTTCTATAGGAAATATTTGCTGAAATGCAGGTCTTTACAATATCAATGGTTCATACATGTACAAGTATATGATATCTCACATACGTTTCAATGGTAAATTCATAGAATGTCCTTTTATCATCACATCAACAAAATAGAGATTGAGGTATTGAATGAAGAGCAAAACGATAATCACATTATGACACAATTACAGTTCTGACCATAAATGATTTTCACAAGATAATATACAGGTGGACATTTCAGATGGGAAGCTGCATCAAATAAGCCTAAATGTCCTATTCAGTTGATAAGTATGCCCTATTGCAACAACATACACTTAACAGAAGAAAAGTAGCTCACACATTGAATCTTTGGTAAATGTGATAAAAGAGTTATAAATACAAATAGAACATAGAAATGCATATGTAGATTGAATACGAACTTCATTTGATTATCTCAGACGTCCATATAACACAGATACAGTCAACTCTGCCTAAGTCGAACTTGTCTAAGGTGGTGTTGCACAAAGGTTGCAATTGATCGTAAGTTGCAGTTGATCGGTACGCGTCAATCAAAATCATAGTTTCATGCGCGACTTGTTAAATGCGCACACCAAGCGCAAATGAAAATGCGCTTTAAAATTTGCTGTTGATTTGCAGTTGATTTTGAGCAACACTTTCTTAGTCGAATAATTGCCTTAGTCGATGTGATTTTCTGCAACAAATCATACAAAACCAGTGTTATAAGCCTCTTCTAAGTTGAAATTCTCATAAGTCAGACAGATTTGTGTGGTCCCAACAGAGTCAACTTAGGCAGAGTTACCTGTATTCAGAAAAATAAGTCAAAATATCCCATCCAACCCACACACACTCAACTATAAAATGACTTGTGGAATGGGAATATTTTGCACATTTCCACTTGGAATTTTTGTTACAACTTTTCTCATACGATTGTCATAATCTATCTTTTCTTGGCTATAATAAGCTACACACTATTACATGCTGCTACTTTTAGATTAATAAGTCTACATAATTTGTACACATAAGGCAAATATATGAGCTTTCCCATTCATGTTGCTTCATAAATAATTCACACTATATATTACGAGTATAAAAATAGATTCATCAATGGAACAATATATGTACTTCTCTTGTCAAAAAGGGCAATATAAAATGGTAAATACCGAATCTTCATTTAATTTGTACAAGTAATAATACAATGAAACCACAGTACCTTGGATTCTTTGGTACCAATAAACGTTCTTGTAGGAACGTTATAAACATTAGTCTCAATCGAAACACGTTTCAAGAGCTGGGACCAGGATCATTTTTTTTTCGTTTGTCATAAAGACTTTTATATAGTTGTTATCAAGTCATACATTAGCATAAAATGCCAATGTATGCCCTGTAAAAAATCAAATCCATTTCAGAACCCATGTGTACTGAATATTACAGTGAACATGTTTGGCTAACACTAACATATGTAGAGTGCATGTTGAACATAGTCAGCATTAACCAAGCACGTCCCCTGTGAATTTCAATGCGTAGATGATGCGAAATAAATTCAATTTTTATTGAAAATATAATAGCTCTTTACACTAATATGTGACTGAGATTTCATATTACACATCTTTTCATATCAGCATACTTCATGATGATTGTTCATTGTAATGATGATAAAAAACATGATCTTGGTGGAAATAGTTAGCACATTTTTCAGGACAGATAACAAAGATGCAAGATTGTGTATCAGAGTAAAGATTCAGATTGCCAGTCAGGTCAACTAAGTTTATGAATCTCTAAAAATCTTAGTCTGCAAAATCTGCCGTTTTGACACCTAAGCCCTGAATACACAAATTTATCATAATGACATAAAATTAAACTTTGATTTTTTTTATTTGATTTGATTTATTTATTTGTCAGTAGCAAACATACGTGACTGGATAGCCCATGAAAGCCGACAAGGCTTATTTCCAATGGGGTCCTAATTCAGCACCAGCATGATCTTGGTAGATATGTTGGGGTCCGCATTCAGCACTAGCTCTCTAATACAGTTAAACCTCATATATCTAGCCTAGAATGGTCTGGATTATCAATAGTATGCCCAATTTCGCAGATAAAGTTTTTGAAAATTTTAAGACTGAATCTAAGCAGGAGTGTCAACTAAGCATATATCAGATGCTACGCAATCGAGTACAGTGGCAAAGATTCTATTTATATGATTCATATCTTTCGAATCGTCCTAATGATTTAAAAAAAATGATTGCACTTGACATATGTAATGCAGCAGTTAAACCAGCATCAGTCAATTACACGTGTAAATAAATATGGTGATCCTATCCTTACCTAACCCAGGCATTCACATGGTTCATAATGTTCATAAGGCTTTGAGGAGTTTGCATTCACTACAAAGGAAGGGCACTTTCAATGATGTGTGATAAAGAGTATCATGTTGGTTTTCATGCAACAGCATAGTTTGGTTTATCATCAGTTCACAACGAATGGAATAAAATGTATCTAATTTGGCTTGGAGATGATTTCCCAATTTCTTTAATATACTCTTTAATTGGTATACATAATACATACCTACTAATGTTGAAATTATCCAAGTAAGGAAAATAGCCAAGAACTTTAGTGCAATAGAAATGTTTGGGTGCATAGTAAAGAAAGGTTCTATACATTATTCTTTGCGAGTGACTGGAAAGCACATGATACAGATGATCATAAATAAAACATTTATGTGAAATTAAAGTACACCTCTGTATAATATACAATCAACAGCATCTCATTATAACTTTACATGATTTATTACAGAATTATCGACCATTTTCATTATTGCTTGTTCTGTAATTGCTTAGGTCCTAATTTCCTGAAAGAAATAAATAGGCTGCTGCTACAGGCAAGTGTCTGATGGGATTTTTGCTGCAGATTGGCAAAATGATGAGTGTTGTGGTTTTGGTTACCATTATAAATCAGGTCAGAATTGAAGTTTGTTTGAACAAGGAGATTTTTCACCAGAGCAATTGTAACCTGAGTTAATCTCATTAAATTGCTTTACAAAATTCCATTAACAATTTTCTCCAGTTACAAATTGCAATCTTACATCCCAGGGTTGTATTTCATAAAGCTGGATCTACTCATGCCTCTACAAAACACTGGTCATCCTTTCCAGCACTCAATAATAGTTGAATCGCACTTTCAGATTGCAATTTTAGATTCCAGGATTGTGTTTCATAAAGCTGGATCCACGCACGACTCTACAAATGATTACTAATCCTTTCCTGCCCTCCATGATAACTCCTGTCACTGTATCGCACATGAGAAGGGATCAAAAGTCGTTTGTAGAGATGTGCGTAGATCTAAAACAACTTTATGAAACACAACCCAGGTGAACTATGCTATGAAATCTCTAGTACAGTCAAACCTCGTTATAAAGAGCACTGATATAACAAGCTCTCTGTATAACAAGGTAATTTTCCTGGTCCCATCTCTTTGTATTTTATTGTATTTTGGCCCTGATATAACAAGATTTCAATAAAAAGAGGTATCTTCTCAGGTCCCAACGACCTCGTTATAACGAGCTTAGACTGTATAACCTTTTATCTGCCAGAGAAGGGTTATCGCATGGTATCATAAGTTTAATGACCTTTACTTGGGAGTTGATATCAAGTCATGTGATGAAGTGCTGTGGAGATTCATCTCTGCATGTCTAAATGGGAACGGCAAAGGCACACTGGGTCTCGATACCAAGGTTGTATGAATCTCCCTTGCCACCCTTGTAGGTGCTGGTCACGATACGGAACCATCCTTGCTCAGCCTAGGGAAAGGGGATTATGAATAATCATGTGTCATTGCTTATTAAGTCCAGAAACCTACATCAAGGCAGTGTTTCACCAAGTTACGAAGAATTTAAGAATGTCTTTACGCACGACTGGTATCATTTTCTTGTGTTGAATGATTGACAATGTTGTGCGTATTACACTATTAACATACTCCAGTCTTTCTTAAAGTCATTTGTAACTTTAAGAACGATTTGGTGAAACACCGCCCATATATGACATGAGATTAAAAGTATAGAGATGCCAACCATTCCGGAATATGAATGAGGTCAAAATTAGAATATGAATAGTGTAACAGCTGAACAAAAGTGACAGAAAACATGAAATCAATAATTGTACTCTCAGGCGTGTACTTGTGATGAAAGCCTTGAATTTATATAAAGATACATGTCAAAGCATCTTCCATAATAATTGGCATCCCTGCAAGTAGCCCAAAGTCATATCATTTGCTTATTATATTTGATCAGGATCATTGAAAATTTATGGTGTCAGTTTTTATTTTTTATTTCAAGCATGAAGATACCACTGTGCATGAACCTGTCTTGCTGGACAATACAATCCATCCAAAGATTTTATTGTGTTACACAAGAAATTTTATTGTTGGAACAGAGTAGCAAATATTCAATATTTATGGAGAAGAAAGATTATCCCAGAAGACTGGTGGGATGCTTTACAGCATTCTTGTGTTTTGAATCTACTAGTGTCATTATCTACAGGCACAATCATAAATACCTAATCATGAAGAGGATATAGAAAGAATGAAATACACTTTTTTGATTGGTAGATCTGCACTGACATGAGGCAATAACATTTATTCAAAACCCTGGCTCAAGAGGTAATGAAAACTACATAATCACATCAAAACATCATCATAAAAACAAACTTCTTTCCTCCTGACCAATTTCGATTGCGTGCTCATAAAAACTGAAACTCTTACTTCACCAACTGTTACATTATCTCTGTAAAATGTTAAGTATTAATGGATTCAAGGTTTGTATGCTAATGTAATATGAATATATTTCTTTTTACATTTTGGTCACATGGCATTGTAATGAAAATCCAGAAAATACAATCTGGGCAATATTTCAAAGTTCAAATTGTGTTATTCTGTTGTGCTCACGAAACATGATCACACCACAATAAGGAAAATATACATATAGTGAGCAACAATACTTTGTCACTTGTGAACAGTAATGGGGTGTTGTTCAAAAGTTGCAATCGATCAAAAGTTGCAGTTGATCGGAACGCGCCAATCAAAATCAACGTTTCATGCGCGTCTTGTTAAATGCGCATATCGTGCACGAATGAAAATGCGCGTTACAATTTGGAAAGTTGCAGTTGATTTGCAGTTGATTTTGAACAACACCCCATTAGTGTGATTGTGATTGTGATCATTATGTGAATAAAATAAACTGTTCCTTACCCAAGGTTCACCCCATGAGTTTCTGACAATCCAGTATTCCACTCCATTCTTATCCACTCCCCAGCCAGCTACAGACACAATGTGATTGATCTAAAGGATGAAGGGAAGGAAAGAGAGAATAGAGAGAAAGAAAGAAATGCAGGTGGTTGAATGAATAAGACAGAACAACAAATATCACAACGAACAGTTGTGTTATGAGGCTACTAGGTCTTGCTTGACAAATGAGTCTTCCACTGGCTAATTGTTGGCTCATTAAACTCAACTCTTGTAATAATTTATTGATCATTCCGCTGGCTCGTCCATATTGGGACTCTCCACAACTCGCCCGAACTCTGTTCGGCTGATACATAATTCGTCCTTTGTCACAGTTGTCATTCTTATACATTCAAACGTTACTATAATGCAGCCCTTCAAACATTTCAGACACAAAAAGGATGATACTGCTCAAAAGAAGACCCTATTTACAAAGGGTCCTGGAGAGAGATCGTCATGGACAATCATACAATTCCACTAAAACGTATATTTAGCTTTCAAAAATTAAAAAAAACATCATTATCCTTTCCTACGAATTCATAATGGCTTGGGGTTATGAATATGATAATACATGGAACTCTGCCCAAGTCGAATCTCTTGGGACCACGAAAATATGTTCAACTTTAGCGTAATCAACACATGTATTATATAAGTTGTTAAGAAAAATCCCATCGATAGTAATTCAACTTAGTTTGAATAAGGCAGAGTTGACGTTAGTTTGAGCTTCCGTTGTATAGGAATTTAATGTCCATTGGCATTCCAGCCTTAAATGAGGTGACAAAGTAAACAAGAGGACTTATTGACTATGCCTGTCTTACCGAGATCATTGTTGCATACTCTTCATAGACTTTCCCTCCTTTGAACGCATCAACTGCTGGTGTCACCATGATTCCACAGCTACAAGAGAAGAGAAGGAGAAAGAGGTTTTCAGATTAAAATACCATCATAATTTAGAGAATATCAGCTCTGGACGAAGGAAATTGTGCATATTTCATAGCAAATTTCATAGCACCATTATAATCACTGTTACATTATCTTTGTTGTCATCATCATCATCATCATCATCATCATCATCATCATCATCATCATCATCATCATTCCCACCATTAACATCATCATCATCACCTTCATCGCAACCATCATCATTACCATCATCATTATCACCATCATCATCATTATCATCACCATCATCATCATCATCATCATCATCATCATCATCATCATCATTATCATCACCGTCATCACCTTCATCGCAACCATCATCATTACCATCATCATTATCATGAATAGAATGGACAAGAAAGATGAAGCTAGAACATTGATCTGGCCAATGTTTCACCAAGAAAGACTTTAAGAATGATTGGTATCACTTCTTGCAATGAATATGTGCCCTGGTATAGACTTTCTTTACCTGATTGGTCCCCTCTGGTATATCTCGGCCATCATCTTATCTCGCCCTGTCACACTGCCATACTCTGACACCTTATGGAGAGTGAAGTTCTGTAAGACATGACACTGACCAAATGTAGTACAGGTCCCACATGTGTTGAATGGATCACAATCTGGAGGAAAACCAAATATACCAAATATGTAAGCTTTCGTCACAGATCATTCATTTTGAAGACAACCTAGAAAATTCTAGCCTTAAAATAGGTGGGTGCACCGATCAATAAATATTTTACATGTTCTTTATACACAAGGGTTTTTCCACAAGAAACATGGATAGCTTTGGATCTATTAGTAAACTGGCCTATTTTAATTCAGCAGACATTTTGTCTTTGTTCTCACTAGTAGTCTATTCAAAATGTCTGTCATAATAAAATAAAGTTCATTCATCTTTATTGTTGTTATACTTACTTTGGATCATCTGGAGGGGTTTTTGGCAAAGCAGGTACAATTGTATAATACATAAATGAATACATGGATGAATAAAAAGGTGAACAGAATTTTTAAAAAAAGTTCAGGAGATAAGTTATCATGATGCTGTTCTTCCAATATTTGACAAGAAGGAATTAATATCACAGCCTTCCACTTGTTGAATATATGTACCCTTTAAAGTACGTCACGGTATCCAATTCCTCAAAACATGCTCTCATACTCAAGTATGTCTTGTCCATTGTACACAGGCTATGGAAATCACATAAATCATTATTTAGCACGTTACACAGTATTCAAAAACATAATTGCAATACGAATTTCAAATTTTTAAAGAAGACCCCTCTCGTTATAAAATTCATGTCACATACCTTGGTCTTTGGCTTGGTAATTATTGCAGGTTTCATCAGGAATGCCAGTGTCATGAGCGTAGGCATAGACTCCTAGCTGACCACCACCATGACAGGTACCAGCATTGCCGCAGTCCAACACGTTCTGAACGGATAGGTATGTGGAAGGCCATGCTCCACCACGCTGGATGTTGATGCGATCTAGCAAGATAAGTGGAGAAAAGATTAAATAATGCTTTTATACTGAGTTAGTTGAAACGGCATTTTGTTTCTCCCAATAAATCTGTAGATGTAACACGCCTGTAGTGTATGAACTAGCACTCAATATTCTTTTTTATTGGGTCAATCACAGATCTTCCAACATAGTTTAATGAACATACATAATAGATATCTACCACATTACAATTCGGTGAAATGGAGAGCATGACAGTACAGTGAAGGTCAGAATTATTTACTTGTAATCCTGTCATCACTATGGAATACAGAACAATAGATATCGTTCAGTGATCCCAACATGACCCAATTACCATGAACTTTATGGTGATAAGAGGTAAGCAAACAATCTTGACTTGCACTGTAACTTTACCAAATACTAGTCATATACTCCCACATTCTAAGTTGTACAAGTAATCAGAATCTGGTTTATAGCAATTGCAATTGGACTAACCTGCAAGAGCACTAGTTGTCCCCATGGCCCAACATGATCCACAATACTGTGGGATATGCTGGTTGCGTGTGGTGCTAGCAAAGTTGGTCCCATTGACATTACGCCAATCCCATGCTGACGGTACAGCACCCATTGGGCGCTTGGTCTTTCTGCAATGATCAAAATACATCCGTTGGTTAGGATTGACTAGATTAAAGTACTGGTAAATAATTATAGAATTTATTGTAGGTCTGATCAGAGATCAGGGAAAAAAATCTAAGGGGAGTGAGAGCGATTGCTATCCTAAAGCCCCCTCTCCCCTTAAATGCTTCTGGGAGGAGCGATCAATAGCATCCCTTGTAACCTCCATCTCTATTTTAGCTTCCCTAAACATTCTCCTTGGGAGCCTCCCAAGAGAGATATTTATAGCTCCCCTTCAAATTGTAGGGAGCTTTTTCATTTTTGTGCTTGAAAATGTCAAATTTTGTGCATACCTAAGACATACTTTCTCACTGAAATGAAACTGTTTGCAGGTCATACATGCAAATGAAAAAGTGCTTTTTTTCCTTCCCCTTTTTTCCCTTTTTTGTCCTTTTTCCTTCTTTTTTTTTTTTCGTCTGGAGGGGGGTGCGTTTGCACCCTACGCACCCCCCCCTGGTGACGCCCATGAGTGCGGACATGATAACAATGACAAATATCTAATTGTGGTGCTCATTGGAATATGCAACATTTTCATTGACATAATACATCACAGAATTTGGGTGCAAGCGAACATACTTGATACTTGGTAATAAAAGAACCAATGCCATCCATTGATAACATCCCGATCGGGGCAAAAGGTTGAATTTTTGGCGCTAATGCACTTTCGTATCCAGCAGCACTGCCGCTGGTGTACACACAAAGGGACGTTTAAAGAACGAGGCATCTCCATACTCACGGCTGAATACAAAAGTGCATTAATTAGCACCCAATTTTTTAGTGCTTTTTGGTCACTTTCGAACCAATTCTATCCAGCTGACTCTCATAGCATTCTCAGTGTTCGAAGAGACATGCGGCGCTACATGTATTCTATATTGTGCGGTAATAAGTGTACGATAATGCCGCACAAACACTACATTAGCCTCATGCTGCAAATGTCCCTCCTAAAACTGAGAACTATATGGTAGTGAGCTGAATGGAATCGGATCAGTTCGAGAGTGACCAAGAAACGCTAACAAGTTGACATTTTGCCCTAATCCGGATATTTTAACGGACCTAATTGGTTCCTTTATTATTCAGATTTAAGACTTTCAACAACTACGGGTGTTTCTGTCTGTTATCTATGTCGAGAGGAAAACAAAATCTTGCTTTTGAGTCAAGGTTTAAATAGTTCCAAACAGCATTGGGGGGGGGGGGGGAAAGGGAGCATGAAAAATTGTGATTTTTTATTTTAAAAAGGGTGATTTTAGGGGGGTTTAAGACCATTTATCCTGCTGCTACACAGGCAATATATGGCATAAAGTTCATAGCTCTCTGGAGTAGTGACAATGACAAACAATGTAAAAAGCTATTCCAGAGAGCTATTCGTAGCTAAAACTTACATAACTTCCTTGATTCCCTTATCAAAAGCTGGTTTGTAGCACGGTTCATGGGTGGCGCTTGACCAGCTCACAGTCACAGTGATCAGGAGGATGGCAATCACTCTCATCTTGCAATCTCTCTCTATCTTCACGTCGCCAATGAGATGGTTTCTATGAAATCTAAAACAAAATGGAAGCAAACTTTTTTTTTACTTCTACTCTATGTCT
>BQKZ01001681.1:4005-14661 GCA_036244855.1 Temnopleurus reevesii
TTTTTTTTTTTTTTTTACATTTCCACCCATACCGGGACATATCAAGCCGTTCTAACATTTATTCAGTTTTCTTGATATAAAAGATTTGAATTATTGATACAAGAAGTGATTATCTGTTGTTAAGCAATGGCAATTATTGATATCAAGAAATTGAATTCTAGAATAAATCCTCGATAGATTAATGGTTTATCAAAATGCCAAACATGGCAGCCCGAAGGCTTAAGTATAATTTGTTTACAAAAAAATGATTTCATACAAGAATAATCAACATAAACAATGATAAAAAATCATGTATATAAATGTTTGTATAAAATATAAAGAAAGATTTTATACCACGACATAGGAATAAATGTTAAAAACTGCTTGCCATAAGGACAAATAAATGCATGTTTTTAA
Organism: Temnopleurus reevesii; assembly: GCA_036244855.1. NCBI lineage: Eukaryota > Metazoa > Echinodermata > Echinoidea > Temnopleuroida > Temnopleuridae > Temnopleurus > Temnopleurus reevesii. The sequence goes on from BQKZ01001681.1 coordinate 4,402, forward strand.
TGCAAGATTTAAAACCCCAAAATAGCGCATATGCAACGACACGAACGAGAAATGCTGCCCCACACTCACTGTGGGCCTGAGATGTTGTTTTCATCTTGAAGGAAGGTCGAATCATCAGATGAAATCAAGAAATGCTTGATAAGAGCAGCTCCAAATTTCAAGATAAATTGACTCCCGATGAAAAATGTCCAAGTTCATGAACTCTTAGCAATCATGCGCGTGCAGCTGATAGCGGACAGGCAGCAAGCAGTTTCATCAGCATGACACGATAGAATCAAAAGAACTTGGAATTTGGACAAAGTAAACAAATCTCTATTCAAAGCAATAGTTTAATGATCGCGGCAGAAAATCCCATCTGCGACTATTGGTGAATAAATGAATGAATCTTTATTCCATTTCAATCTGATAACATCAATGATAATAACATCAAAGGATTTACAATCATTATGTAACATGTCATAGCATATAGTGATACAATAATGAATACAAAGTGAATGATTGAACGGTTGGAAAAGAAATGAGGAGAACTGCTGAAAAGCAAAGCTAGCTTGTAAGCTGCAGTCCACCATGAACAATTCAAACATTCAAATGAAAAAAGAACAAACAAAGATAACAGTCATGAAAATAAAAAAGCAGAATAGTATACATGTACAAAAAATAATAATAATAAAAGATAGAATGGGTACAAGTAAAAGGAGTGAGAAGGGGGTATTTGGGAGATTCTTACGTTCGAATTTTGTTTTTACTCATTAATAAAGTATATTACAATGACTACAATCAATGAGCATGACTGAATCTAAATTGTTACATATCTCATAATTAGAATCATCTTTAGCTTCGATTTGAACACAATACGGACCTTTAGCATAGGAGACGGGAGGGTCGATCACAACGTTAGCTCTAAGGTCCGTTCCAGAAGGGTGCACCATCACCTGATCACATCGCTACTTCTTGAATGGAATGGCTAACTTTGTGATCAACCCTCCCGTCTCCTATGTTTCAGAGACAGTTCGAACGAGTTCCATAGTGTTGACCTTGTATAAACCAACGTCCTTTGCCGAAAGGTAGTCCTAATGTTCAACATTTTTTTTCAACAGAATAAGATGGATGGAAATTTATTTTAGTCCATCTAGCTATTGTTAATGATTAAATTGAGGTTGTTTATTTTGTCCCATGCCTTTGTCTCTTCTGCTCACAGTGTTAGCACACAAATAAACTCCCTTCCCGTCACATATACATCAGTTGCACCTATTTCGTTTGGCCAAGGGAGCCAGCAAATGCAACTCTGTGTATTTTTTTCAAATGTCCTTGTCCTTTGATTTCAGAGTGTGAGAAAAGGGTATGTCCAATGGTTTTACATCCGAAGTGGCCATATCAAAACTCGGCGATTTGTGACTGGCTCTCCCACCCCTGTCACGTGATCAAATGCTGACCACGTGGTAAAATTAATTCAATANCCTTAGATAGTATTAGACGCTAAAAGGATATTTTTGTTTACAATTTTTCCTTTCTTATCTCATGCAGTTTTTCCCTCATTCCTATCATCATCATGATTGATATACACATTGTGATGGCAGGGTGGGATTAAGTCATGTAAGATAAGAATTAACCTTTTTCCCTCATTGATCATGTTGGTGAGGTTCAAGTCAGTCTTGTCATATTGTGTTACATTTTGGCAGTCTTGTATACATTATACGAACATTACGAACATTTCTTGAATCGTTGGAATCGTTTCAACAAATAATCTTGTAGCAACCTTCCTCCCCTTCAAGTTCAACAAAATCTATCGATTGTTATTTCTTACTCTCAACATTCCATGTACATGAAGTTGTAAATTATCATGAATTTGCCAATTGTCAATGAACTAGATCAAAATATGATTCAGTATGCAGCTTTCCTCTAAAATCATATCCCACTCAGGCCCGAAGCTAGGATTGCATTATTTTGAATTGGGGTGGAATGTGTATAAGAAATTTACATTCCACCGCCGAGCTGAGAAGCAAGAAATAATAATTTTTAAAAAGGTCTTCACCCCCCCCCCCCCCCCCCCCCCCCCCCCCCGCCGGGGGCTGACAAGCAGATCATCTTAAAGGGAAGGTTGTGTAACTCTCAACTTTTTGCATACGCATTCATCTTTTTATCTTTCAGCATCTTCAGCTGAAAGTGAAAGTGAAATCTAGCATGCAGCAGCGAGGAAAGCAGATTACTATCTCTTTGCTTTGTTTTAAATCTTCGGTAGATAGCATAGGAGTGATTTTTTAAAAAAAATGTATACAGCCAATGCATATGACCTTTCCTAAAGTCCTTTTCTAAAAGAATGCCCCTGTTGCTTTTCCACCGCTTTCTTGCTTCAGATCCTGCTGTTTTCTCTCTCATTCCCCATCACATTATCATGATTGTTATGCTTGATGTACATGTGTTGATGGCCGGGTTGGATGAAATCAAGTATGAACATCGCTTCTCTCTTTTTACTCTTCACATCATCGCTACCAGGCGTAAAGTCCAGAAGCTACTTGTTCTGACCAACACTAGTCTCATTTCAGTCCAAAGTTATTTGACGTATCATGATTCCTTTGGTATACAACACAGGGATCATGAAAACTATGCACTATTTTAACAGTTTTTTAATTTTCTACATTATATTTGAATAGTCTGCATCAAGTATCAAGTATTTTTTCTTGATTGTTCATCTCATGGTACATGGTGAAAGGATCTCACCTGTTGGTTATACTTCACACGATCATGTCAAGAGAAAAACGCTTTGCCTATTTTACTTGATATACATGTAAATTACTGCAGATGACTAAGCTATTTACCAATAAGATTTTACTATATCTCCTTCCGAAATGACGCTGATTACCTTGAAAAGAAATGAATCTCGTTTATAGATAGTAATGAAAATGGACATACCACAAGGTCGTATTGGGAGGAAAACAAAAAACTACAAGCGTCTGGGAGTTGGACTACATCACGTACGATTAACATCCAATAAAATCACTTCGTGCTTATGCATGAACGCATCTTTTTTTCCTCCTCTCGCCTCCAGCAACATCAATAAATATTTTACCCAGACGGCCTGAGAAGAGGACAGGATACCTCTTACAATCGTCATGTTATATGCATCATTCCATCTGAGATGAGCCTTGCTTGTAGGGAGGGGCACTTTGTGACAAGGGGGCATCGATTATGGCGTATCAAATTGATGTTCTGTCGGAGGAATGCACCATTTTCATACAATGGCATTGTATAATAGTTTCGTACCATTCCGTTCTCTATATTTCAACATAATATATAAGCATTTTGACACATAAAATTTAGCTGATTCTTGTCATGAAGACTCATATAAACTATTAACTTATTTCGAAGAAATAATCAGCTTTATGTCATATATAAAGTACAAATCAGTTTAAATTCGTATCAACAATCTCTGGCTGTTCCTTATGACATGCATGACTTAGAACAGTAGAGACGATTGGTGTTCCTTCACAGAGGAGCGATTTTCAATCTGCGTATTAAGAATATTAATCAAATATGTGTTAAAATACTTGTCAGAGGTACAACTTTCTTTAAAAATGCAAGAAAAGGGTAAAAAATATATATAGCGTGAAAATATTTTTCACTTGTAGTACATAACATAGATAAATCATGGATCCTACTCAATGGATAAATTAATTGAAGGCATTCTCAAAAGGGTACTAAAATATCTAAAATCGTTGATGAAAGTAGATATTGGCGTTTTATTCATATATTATATATATAATATATATTATTATATTCGTACAAAATTACAGACGCACGATACCGTGATATTTCACCCCACCCCAACACCATGCATTTACGCTCTGACCTTATTTCGAGCACTAAACAAACAGGATCTGAACCATACTTAAAAGATTGTTTGCTTTGAGTCTGAATCTCGCCCAATTAGTCCTATTAATGCGGCGTCGTGGATCAGAAAACTTGTAGAGATTCTAAAACCAACGCTCCCATTTTGACCATTACCAAGGAACAATGTTATTCCATCTGACAACACTGTTCAGATTTAACCAAGTTAGACATCTAGCCTCACTTACAGGCGGATGTATACAATTTGATTACGCGTCTCGGTTTGGAGATCAGAACCAGATCCGTGAATGTGTGTGTATGTGGGAGAGGGGAAACGTATCCGCACCCCAGCTCTCGTCGCCACCGAGCCTTCGAACACCGGTATTAAAAACACTATAATGCAAACTCTATCATAATTAATTCCTTTTAATCAGTCATTAGTTTCAAATTGAAATTTTACTTGTAGAAAGGAGAACATTACGATTTCACTTCCTATTGCAACTTTTCATTCAAATTTTAAATGGGGACACGACCATCATTAAATAAAGCCATGAGCATGCTTCCAACTACACATCTGTTACATGTGAGTACATTTTATGATTCATACGCATAATTTTGTAGAAATATATCACCACACATCAAGTAAATCATACAAAAATGAGTTTACCAACGCATGAATTGAGGCTACACGTTAAGCAAAAATTTTCAGAACCTGAGGCAAAATTTTCCAAAAGAAAAGAGCGAGGTACGACCGAGCGCTTCGTAGAATGGTGCAGAAAAGCACTAAAATGGATGTAAAAGATCAACAAGATGATAATAAATCCCAAAAGGGGGTGGATTATTGGTTTGATGGACAGGTTAAAATCCTGTAATTGGATTGGAAGTCCTTTGTTCTTGATGGAATGTAGTGGAATTGAGCAGAACTTGGATTTTGTGATAGGATAGGTGTTGACCCTAGTGATGGATCCTATTGTTCATTTGTTGAGTGATGGACCGACTTTTGACTTGCAGCATATTTTAGGTTTCTTTGGACTTCTTCTGCACGCCATTCCTGTAGGGCTGTCAATACGTGTCCTCTTCCTCTGTAATTATCAGGTTTTTAGTAGTCATGGTAGTTGAGTTTGAATCGGTTTCCAAAAGATTATCTTATTTGGCGCCATATTAAGCAGGCCAAAAAGATTACTGAAATTGCAGAAACGAAAATAACAGAGTGGCAAACAAAATTAGCGATTATATTGCTGATATCAATTTACGAACACACAATATTTGCAAGAAATCACATCATTAATTGCAAGCGAGAGCAACGAAAGGATAACGATAAGAAATAATCCAGAGAGGGATAGGAACCACCAAGATAAAACCAAATTTAAAAGATTAAAACTTTACCAATGGTGGAATGGTGTCTTTGTGCTGAAGATTGAATAACGAAACATAATCTTTGACAGCAGTTCAAATTTTTGATATATTGTCAATTTGGGGGTATATTTTGCTATACCATGAGCATCCAACCAATTCAGAACATGTTTTATCTGTTGAAGGGTCACACTCTGTGATAACCGCAATCAGTACTGTTCGTGGTGGCATTAATTTGTGTTATAGCCCCCTCTCGTGAATTTTTTTATAAAATTCAAATGGTTTGGGAAACGATTTTATTTCACGATGGATTGAAATATCCTTTAGACAAACTAGAAGCAAAGGATATTCAATAAACTTGGAATTGTTTAAATATTCAAATTGATTATACTGATAATTAATATGGTATTTCGCTAGGTTATTATGTGTGTGCATTTAAACAGATCGTATACTGTTTTAACATTTCCGTCGCAATTACTATTCATGGCATCACAATGCCCATTTTTGCGCGAGATGGGGAGGGGGGGGGGGGGGTTGCTTGCTTGGAAGAAAATTCACAAAATACCAAATTATTTTGATAAAGCGAGAAGTACAATGGTAGTTGGCAATAGTGTATACCTAATATTTGGCAACTCTTTTCCGGTGAACAAAAACATATTTTGTGACTATGGTTCGAGGAAATGGTTTATCCAAATACCTCGCAGGCTTCCATTCAACACGTTATACCGCTTGGTTTCATTCCAACAAAACATGGTTCGCTTTTCTTATTCTTTCCATTTTTTTTTCACAGATTGTGCAAGTTAGGTCCCTATTTTTGTGTTTTAGCACCCCATTTTGCTGGGGAAGGGCCCAGCGTGGCTGACCACTGCTCCAAAGTTTAAAATACATATTTAGCTTGAAGTTCTCTCATTCTCCTCGTTTCATACGCTTTCTTTAAAAATATTACACACCCATTTTCTCTCACTCGTTCAATTTCTTTTCTGTTTGCTCTTCAATTTTTTTTTCTCAAAAAATTTACAACTTCTATCGTCCTTGTCCTTCAAAACATGTATTTCGAGATTCAAGATTCTGTACTTTACCCTCAATCTCTCAAAAATATATGTATGGTGTTGTCTTTAAGCATCTATTATTATTTTAATTGTATGAAGTATATCTTTTTGGTTGAATGTTGTTCTTGTTCTGCAGTATCACCACCTTCCGAAGAAGTTCCTCCCTGACCACAGTAAAGTTTATAATTTTACTCACCTAAGTGAACAATATAAAATACCGGGACGTGGAGGGTTGAGTCAGTTACGTTAAAAAGGAAATTCATAGCAGTATGAAAAATCAGTTCTGTTCAAATAACACTTTTTCTTGACCCCAGAATTATTTACACCTCTTATTTCAATTATGTGCTTGTTTGATAAATCTCATTGGGGGCTTTATGGTTTTGAATATGACATTATTTCACAAACTCACAAAATATTCCCGATTATGACTTCAAAGACAAACTTGATATAATGAATGACCATACCGTGCGTTTCTCAATAACAGAGCACCGCAGAATGAGAGGTGATAAGAGGTATCATGAGGTTATCAAAAATGTTTTATTCTACGAGAAAGAATCCTCTATTTGTAAAGAGTGAGGATAGACAGTAATATTGACCAGGGATTAGTATATAATGTAGTATTCTGACATGATATATCACCAGGCACGGGGGTACAATGGCGATGAACTTTTCTTCCGAGTTCACAGAAACCTCATTAGAGGTCCTCTTCACACATTAGATTTGAGCTAAAACTAAAATCATCGCTCTGATTTTTAGGAATATTTCAGGTGTTCCCAATTGATTTGAATGTATTTTCAACATAATTCTTTTTTCGAGAATATGATTTCCTGCAGAAGACGTACGGTGAGTTTGGCGAAATTGATTTGATTTGATTTGATTTTATTTTATTCGTCATAATGCAAGAGAAATACAATGACAAGGGTATCCCATGAAAGCCGAAGGCTTATTTCCATTGGGGTCCTTTAAGTACAAACAAAAATTATTACAAATAAATGACAAATTAATTATCAAATTGTGGTGATGATGTTAATCATGATGTTGATGAAGATGATGATTGTCATTATTATAATCATCATTATCATCATAATCATAATTATCACTATCATAATTATTGCTATTATCAATTCTTATTTTTTCTTGTAATCATTATCATTAACATTTTACTATTATCTTTAATTTGTATCATGACCATCTTTTTTTAGGGGGGGAGGCGGTTGTTTGGTAAATATCTTTCGTGAATATGTCTGAATAAAGCCTTGCTCGAGTCCTCAAATCAGAAGTGATCTCCCTATTACTATTGTGACAATAAACAAGAGTGATAATTATATTTGCTTTCATTCAATCATTCCTACCCCCGTATACCACCTATATTTACGGTGTGAATTGGCCCGGTGAGACCCCAAACAAACTGATGCTACCATTTAGGCTTGTGAAAACCTTGCTTTAATTTATTCGCCCTCACTAATGGCTCTCATTTTCAGGTCCATTATCTGCAGGGGTCTAGCGCAGCAAGGAAAATGAATCGACATTCATATGTCACATCAACACGATTTATTGGGTATCATCTCTTTGTGCGAAGCGCGATTATTCGAAACTGTCGAGACCCTAAAAGATGTTCTTGAGAGACGATTTATTTCCATTTTCATCCTTTCATTTCCCAGACACTGCACAATGTGGGTTCATGGTCAGATTCTGAGGCCTCGTGGTTTATGAGACCGGTGTGTGGTGTACCGAGGTCACAGGTTCAAGTCCGCCTTCTCTCAGTCTTCATACCTTGTTTATTTTTAGATGATGTCAGGCAGTAGAGAGGTATATGTTTGGGGGATTTTGACCTTTCATGTTCGTTTATACCATAAAATTACCTTGGGCGTGACCATGTATTTATAAATATTTAATAAAAGACTGAAAGTTAAAAAAAAAAGATGACTGAGATATTTCTAAGCGTATCATGAATACAATTACATTCAGAGAGATATTTTCTTCTTTCTTCCTTTCTTTGCTCGTGCAATGATTCCATGTAGCATACTAGGTATGTTGGTCATGTTAATAATAACAATTGATTATAATACTTAACATTAATTTATCCAGTGCTTGATATTTCCAAGTCTTAAGCAAAATGTTCTGTATATAAAATGATGAATCATTGCCTGGAAAAGGAAAAATAATAGGAATGAGGAAAGCTACCTATGTAAGAAAAGAGGGGGAAACTCGATAACTGAGCCGGCTTTCACCTACAAGGTTTCATTTATAATTCGTGCACACAAATTAAGTACAGAGATTCATAAGGATGAGACTACATCGTTGATAAATACAAATTGTATATCACTATTTGTACACGATTTAATAATGTGCAAATATGATCACCATGATTATGTGCCAAACCATCTTGCATAAAAATTATTTAGCCATGTAAGATAACATACATGATCATTGTCAAATTCATCATTCAAATTAATTTGAAGAACGTAAATGTATGCGCGAGATGTTATGCAAGAGATGGTTAATCTTCACATCTTCGAAAAAGGTCTTCCAAGGTCAGTTGCAAAACAAATATAAAAGCATATAAATAATCAGGAAAGGTTACATAGGATTTTTATCAACAAAAGAGACAAGCAAAAATCAATTTGAGTGACTATTCTTGATTTCAACCCCCCCCCCCCAACAAAACACTGTGATTCATCTAGTCTTAAGCTAAATCAACCGACTTAATTTTAAAAACGGTATGACAGCTCCATTTCTGGATAATTCTCGGTGTGTGATTGATACACTTCTCTCTTTCATTCGCCATCCATTGTGGGCCCAATATACGGAATGATCTCTCGAATCTGCCCCCATCGCCCTTTGTAGGCGCGAAATTAGAGCTGACAACTCGGACAGAGCTTTCCATTGAGGGAAGAAATAATAAATGCGTCTGCTCTTTATTCCACCATGTTTCATTCTCTGAATCGCCCGGAGAAAAGACGGTTTGACGTTGGTCTCTATAAGCCTCCATCTCCGCCATAAACATGAATTATGACTTCTTCTTCTATCTTGTTCGGTTGTACCCTCCTAAAGTGCAATCATTATTATTAAATCGATCAACGACTGGGTCTCTAAATAAGGCCCGAATGTGGCTGTGTTTGGTTACAGAGTATGATGAAGTGCATAAAAGACTGAGGTGCGCTCGCCTTGTAAGACTAGAATAGACATCACAATAGTTGGTGTCATTGATGTATGAGAGATTTGATGATACGGATTCATCTCATTCAGTTCAGCCAGCATATAGGCCCTACAACAATGTTGGTTTTATATAAGAAGTTTATTACAATTGAAATATATTTACAATGATCAAGGATATATTGGATTTTTGGATCTTGGCACATTTCCTACCTGTATTCAATGCAATAAATTATTCATTTATTGTCAATAGTTCATAAAGATGGAATGGCAATACGATATTACTAGTAAGCCCCAAACTAAAGTGAATTGGCGCGCCAGAAGCCTAATATTGTTCCCTTCGCAGTTTTCCAATATTTTGCCGATCTTTGCCGAATTCGTGGCACTATCTTTGCTGTTCATCATGTTCATCAAAGTTTCCATTATATAATTCCTATATCCTAATTGATGCGGACGAAGGCTGACAAATAAACGAAATAAGACACACAATACGAGCTTCGTGAAGTTCGTCTTTGATCGGCTAATTCGCCGTTTGTAATTGCAATCGCGCTATTGAATATGAATCAACACTGATCAATGCGAGGTAATACGATTTGCAGAAGATGTCAGACGTTAAATTAATTCGTTCAGAAGTTTTAAACTCGGTCATCATTTTCACACGAATTTGAATCATCATAACTGATAGATCCGAAGGTATACGAATACAAAGACGCAGGGTAAATTTGTCCTTTTTTCAATTATTTTTTCTTAATTTTCCATTCATTGATAACACTCAAGTACAAAACAACCATGAATTAATTGCCCTACGATAAATAACGATTTATTTATCTGGCTTTCGTCAGATAGCAGAGGCCATATTTCAAAGAATTCCCATAGG
>BQKZ01001681.1:25990-120593 GCA_036244855.1 Temnopleurus reevesii
GGCTTAGGTTAATCCAGAGATAAAAACAAACGTCGAGTTCCAAATCCCAATTGTTTCTAGCAGTTTGGCAGGTGTTCAAGGCCATTGCTGCCACCATGACACATTTATTCAATTTACCACCCGACAAATCCAAAGATAGCTACAAAACGAGACAAAAAAGGAGATTTTTCACACCCTGGAATATGGAAGTAAAACAGATGGTAAAGACATTAACACGCCCCACATATGAAAGTTATCCATAAATCTCCCAAGTGCAACTTCCCTGGTTGACGAAAAGGCATATATAAAACATTTACAAGTCTCTAGTGGATGGTACGATGACATTGAGTTTGGACAATGTATTTGAAAGTGGGAGGATCATATTAAGGATGTGATATGGAAATCAATGCTTACTTTACGTGTAAGTTGTTGGTACTACTTCTATTCTGGATTGGTCCCTTTACCAAAATCTATTCTCATTCTCTCCCCTTGCTCACATCCTTTAACTTCTCGCAAAACATTGAAACGAGCATGTATACTATTCCCCCTTCTTTATTTTTTTTTCTGATGTTTTTATTTCGTGGAAAAGTTCGAGTGTACAATCAATTTCTCTCACAACCGAAAGAGATTATTTATATTTTCTAAATTATTTTAAAAGTGAATTATTTGAAATTTGTCGGATTATGAAGATTAGATGAATTGTGGGTCTACAAAAAAAATTTTATTTCAAATTAAGATGCTAATACAAAAAGGGTGACTACACCTTTAAGTGCGAAATAAAGACGACCCTTCATGACCTTAGTCACCCTTGGTACGTGACTCGCCTACTCGTCACCTTTCTTCATCTGGTTCTTTCTCTCTCCGGTCTGAAACTCTAGCTCCAGTTTGCTATTCAGTTCCAAACCCCTTCTGGACTTCTAGTGTGTGCCTACATTCAGATTACAAAGTTGAATTGGGGTGGGATTTAGAGTGGACTCTCCTTTAGGCTTTACTTCAACCCTTTTTAATCCATATTTTATTTTACAAAATAAAAAACTGTGGGGTTCTCTGTTTGGGCAGACAGGGGTGACAGGGTGCGCTACTTTACCCCCACACTCTAAAAGAGTATCGCGTATTCGAAAATTCCCATGTCCCATATTTGGAACTTTTTAATGTATAACATTGTTTTCATAACAAAATCAGATGCTAAAATAAAGTAAAGTTCAAAATATGTCTTACGCTGTGCAGGAATTAATCGACAATGTTCGTGGTAAACTTTATTCAAGTTTCAAAGATTTCTTGAATGATAGTGCCTGAACATACCAGGTCAGACAGCTTGATTTGACAATTTCTTAAATAACCAAATCATAATGTGTGACAATATGTAGAAAATATTCCGTTCTTGGAAGAAATATTCTAGTCATTTGTATAAACTTCGGGTTATTGATAGCTTGTTGAACTCTCCAAGTTTTTAATTTGTCAAAACCCCATACCAATGCAAACGTAGGATGGATTCCACATTATTCGTGATCCCATTTCGTCCAAAAAGGTACTCTTGTTGTTCTTGTTTTTGTGTGAGAAAGGACATCAAAGAATGAAAAAGAACATCCATCTTGACGTCAAGTCGGAAGGGGGGATACTAGTATTTGCGATTGATGTTTCTGTACTTTTTTACATCCCATTTCGACCGCAATAATCATGATAATATTCAAGAAGGTAAAAATAAGAATTGACGAGAGCGTCCAAGGTCAAAGGTTTCGGGTCAAAATGTCTTTCCTCGTTGTTTTACCCATCAAATAATTTCACAAAACTGATGCAAACTATTTGTCGGAATATGGAAGTCGTAGTCAAACCTCAAGCGGCATCAGAATGGTGGTTATCAAAAAGGAAATGATTGAGGTTTGGGAATTATCTACCAAAGCCTGTATATTGTTTCACTACTGAAATCACGATCCTAACTTTTTGTTTACAGCTCTATGAGATATTGTTTTCTTCAGTCATCGAATGTATGGCTAACTAATAATAGCAGGGTGTTGATTAAAGACGCCATGTCGTTATCCCACGGTCATCTTTCTGGAGTGAATCGAACGGAGAGGGAGCTCCCAGCTGATTGCAAGCTTTACTTTATACGTGAGCATTATATTTATTTTTATTCATTTCAGAGACTGTCTCGTATCGCTTTATATATAAGAGATGGAATAAAAACATTATGGAGATTATTACAATTATTGAAAACGTTTTTTGTTAGAGGGGAATTTAAAGGAATATCAACAAGCATTATCAATTATGTGCAATATTTTGACGTTGTTTCATCTACAGGTTTCCAAATTTTAATGTTTGTCGTCTCCTACAAATTAACAAAGACATTTATAATGACAATTGACAAGCAAACGGAAAGAACAATTTTATAGCATGGTAAATTGTATAATAGCATTCTACAGTTTCAAACTTTTTAAAATTCTTTAGTATTCCAATTCTTTGGAGAAAGTGTATTCATATTTGCAATGGAACTTTTTGCCTTTTCCCTGCTGAACACTGTGGAAAAGCACATTTCTGTGTCAACTTTGATAAATTGCTCTGGATGATAAGGGACTATTATTGATTCCAATCTCGTGGTCATTTGCAGCTGAAATAAAGATTTGACCTGATTTGAATCTACCATTCTACACCTGCTTGTTGCGGACAATTTATTATGAGACCATCAAGAATTATCCCTTAAACCGTATACTAACGAATTAGAAGCATTAATTTAATCGATTTTCTTAGGACAACATTTCTGATAAAAGTATACTTACAAACTCGCATCAGTATCACAAAGATACATTTGCCGATTTTTTACAAGCCTATTAAAAAAGGGTGGGTGGGGAGGTCGCTCATCTGTAATCATTGATCATGATGATATATCTCCGTCTTTTCATGCTTCCTTACCAAATGAGTTGTCTATTAAAATCAATTTGATGCAGTTAAACATTGATCACCGCATATCAATATACATAACCGCAGATATTTCACAGGGAAATAGAACAGGTTGGCGGCTGGATTTAATTGGGTCATTAACGAGTGATTTTCTTGAGTTTGATGATGGATGTGGCTATTATTCCAACAAGTCGGACAGTGTTCAAGGCAGACAGATTGACCGGTGAATGGCTTGAATTCAACTCACACCTCCCCTCTAATTGATCGAAGGTAAAAGTATGTGACTGGGTGTGAATGGCTCGGAATTTTATTATGTTTAGTATTGGATGTAATACTAGGATTTCATCTATTTGTGGTGCACTTTTTTTCGAAATGTTTTATAAGCGTGTACAAGTTGGTGAAGAGGACGCTTAATATGCTTAAACAAAAGCCACGTCATATCATGAAGATATCTTACTTTATAAATCAATATACCTACTGCAAGTATGACTTTGGAGGACGGATGTGTAATGGATGCAATGGGTTTAGCAGACGGGAACAGAGCAGAATAAGAGGAATAAAGGAGGGGCGGATGTATGTGCCATATAAACATGAATATTATATCACGGTGCATTTCCTCTTGAACGTACATCCTCCTATCATTGTCATTTGGCATTTTGGGAGCCAAAGATAGGGACGGCAGTTACCAAGGCAACACACAAAATTATTTGACCCATCTTTCTCTCCCCAAGCCTATGATCTATATCTCATCTCTTCGGGATGCGTGTCAGAACGAATGAATGCTTTCCGATTGGTACTAGCATGGACGTGGTTTCTGCTAAGTCCATGGTCCTAGTGATAGCCCTGGTGACCTGGACAAATTCTTGATTGTCAGATTGACGGTCAATTCCAATCGAAAGGTCGCTTTTTAAGATCTGTTTGATAGCTTCCACATCGCTGTTTTTGTGACCCCATAAACATGTCTACTTTCAGTGAAAGCTTTCAGAGACATATAGCACTGCAGAGAGCAGGATAAGATAGAATAATGCAAAGGCTTGATGCTTGATTTAGGATCTTTTCTATACTCTCATCTGGTTAATAAAATTCTTAATTGGTCTGATGAGAGTTGGCGATTGATGAGGGATATATGGTTGAATAACAGAGAATTAAAAGAGATAATTAACATGCCACTCATGCCATCATCATGGTCAAACCCGGATAACAAATGTAAAAAAGATCCAATAAATTATATAATATCTTTATTGGAAAAGCATATTGGCTGTTGTGTGATGACTTTTGAAGTGTTTGAACACGTAATATTTCACTGCAATAATTAATATGCTACTTGCCATGGTCAAATCATAACAAATGTGTATTACAAAGTGTATTACAATTGCCATTGGAAATGCAGATAGGCTTTTGTGTGCTGACTTTTGAAGTTGGTTTGGACAGTTCCATATTAACGGACTATATAAATTTGATTTTCATGGCCCAGCAAAATATATAGAGCTGTTATAGAGTTGGTAAGGAAAAACCTTACCAACTATAAATATAATTTGACACTTTTCTTTTTGACAAACAGGCGTGCATGTAGTACAATACATGGAGTCAAATGTCATTTGCTTCTCGCGATTTGTTTGACCCCGATAACTTTTGTTCCAATTAAATACTGATATGTGATATTCATTATGAGTAAATGGAACAAATCAGAGAAACAAGAAGAAAATCTAAATTGGCAATACTGTAGACTAAACACTATCAGTAATGGTAAAAACAAAACAATATTTGCGTCATAAAAGTTAACTAGGAATCTCTCCTCTTCTCCGTGTTTGTATAGAATGGCTATTAAAAGTGAGAAACATATTGATGAATGTATAAGGTCTCGGTATTACTTACATATCTACGCGGCGACATCTTTATTATCAGGACATAAGTAGCATAATCGCAGGTCTGGCCTGTTTTCATATGTGAATATTGCCTTGATGATAGTTGTTGAGACCGAATCTATACTATTCAACCCGTAACTTAATTTTCTTGAACATTGTTGGAACATTTTAAAAGCAAAAATCTAAACTTTAATTTTATCTGACTGAATGAGCATATTATTTCAAAATAAAGAATAAGCACTCTCTTTTTACTTTGGCTTGGGGGATTCAGGCGCCTAATGGAAATCATAACTATGTTTCTATAGCTTATTTAAATTCCACTCTCGAGAGAGCTAGATATATATTTTTTATTGTACAGCGAATTACATATTGGGATCAACGACTACAGAATACTATCTTAACTAGTCATGTAGGGGATCTAAATTCATGCACAATTTCGACAACAAAGTTGGTATTGATAACGAGTAAGCTTGTCCGAGGCTTACCAGACATAGCGACAAATAATTCCTGTTAATTGGAATAAAGTAAATTCGTTTAAACAGGTTAAAATCATGTCTTATAATCAGGTTCGGCGGATAAAAACCAGCGAAAACGAAATCAGGCAAAAGTCGCCAGATTTCATTTTCTTCTTAAAGTTCTTGAATGATTTGGGGTGTGAAATCTTTGACAAGAAACAAAATTTCAGCAATATAATATCTTCTCCATATACATGTTTATGATATATCTTCTACATCTTCATGAATTCTCGCGCATCATATATGGTAACTGCTGTCATGTCGAAAATGGGCTTCAATACATTTTCTTTTGAACGCTCCTCCTTGCTAGGACGTTGGATTTGAATGTAATTAGTCTCAACTTCACACTCGAACTGTCGATACTATTCTGGAGTTTACGCTCGACAACGGAGCGGCTCAACGACGGGAAAATTCGTCAGATTCCTGCGTTCTTGCTAACCCGTCCTTATTCCCTCCGTTGCTTCTGTTAAGGCCCGCGCACACCAAACACGGCACGGCATAATGGCACGGTTTTTACGCGGTATCTTGGTTGTTATTGGTCAGCGCGCTCCTCCGCGCAAAGGATGTTCCAGAATTGGCCAATCACAGGGGAGACATCGCGTAAAAACCGTGCCGTGATGCTGTGCCGTGTTTGGTGTGCCCGGGCCTTTACGCTACTCGCTCAACGGCAGTATGCAAATTGAGTGTGACGTCAGGAATTGAGCTTTCACGCCGAAATCCAAAGATTTGCATAATAGGCACGTGATTCGCTTGGCCGCATCTGATTGGCTACGTTCCTGCATCTAAGACGGACGCGAGATTGAGCAAAGACCGTTGTAGAATTCTGCTCTTCGCCGCTGTTGTCACTGGCAACAAGCGAAGTCGACCTAAACGGGTCGAAAATGGTATTGATCAGCGATTTTGCCGTTCGTGGTGACGGTGCGTAACCTCGCTATTGTTTTTTCACGAGGGAACCAATGAAGAAAGTTCAGTTGGTTTACGAGGGGCGTGGCGTTGTGTTGATTGGTATTGATTTACGGATGGTTGAATGTCTTCACGCCTCCGAGCTGATTATGCAGAGATAAATCTTTCAGATCCGTTTTCTCGCAAGCATGTGTTTGTATATGTTTTTTTGCAAGCATATTTAAACTCGAGAATATATCGTTGGAAAGCCGATGAAGTGGTGGAAGTGGATACCCCATGTTGATTTTTTAATGCATGAATTAATTTCAGTTTCGTGATTTATTTGAGACTTTGTAATTGGCTTATAGTATATTTTGATTGGATTGCAAATGAAAATAAACTAAACTGAAGCTGATATTCAGTGAAATTAAAAAAAAATCCCGACTTTTGCCTGAAATCGTTATTGCCGGTCTAATATAAATACCACTTTCACACTTCTTTCTAACCAGCAGTCAACTGAGAAAATATTAATCCTTTTCAAACACTGTGTCTATTGCTAAGAAATGAACATCTCAATCATCGGTTGTTGTTCTATGATAAGATTATAGGTGTAAGAAAATGCTGGGAAATAATATCTTTTTTACCGGATACACAAAATTACACGCATGATGAACAAAATAAATTAGCAGTGGACTGAGACCCTTGTGACATCACACCATCGGGAAATGAAATGATGCAAGACCTGAGAGATCTCGCACGTACCTCAGGTGGCCATCTTGCTAGGTACATGTAAGGTAGCGTCAATATTTACAAGAACGGGACATGATGGAAGTGGGTTGTATATTTCTGGTAGAATTGTCAGTTACATTTGAAAAGAAAAGTTCTTCTGCGAGGTCAAGATGAATGTTTTAAAAACTGAAATATCAAAGGAATGATTTCCTGAGGAGCAATTTCCACATTTTGCATCTGGTCAAGAGTACACTAAACCTTGGAGCACTGAAGTGTACATTTAGGCCTATTACTATCTTATAAAGAATTCCAAAATATGGAATATTTGGTAGTCACATCTAGAGAAGGTTTGGAGCTGTAGAGACCAGGTTTTAAATGGCTAGCGTATATACCAAACTAAAATCGTATTCATATTGCGGTATTTGCAGGAATTAACAGGATGCGCTTGCCTAACCGCAAAAATTCGTCCAATTTGCATGCGTTGTAAGCAAGTGTGATTACGTTAGCCAGACGTGTCCCCTACCAATTAATACAGTAAAATTGATTACGATGGAAGTACGGGGTTATTTACACTGTGTGACCCAGTCTTTACAACGGAAATGAACTGTATTGGTATAATTAACCCGAAGCTACATCGATCGATCGTTGGCCTCGATTGCACCTGGTTAAGCGTGAAGGCATGGAGCCAACAAGCAGACGACAGTATCGGTATTTATACCAGGTTACTGACACCACCATCCTAGCGGCTTCTTGCAAGAAAGTGACTCACTCCAAACTTCCATCGTTTACCTTTTGACGTTTAATATTAGATGAAGGAAAGTGAAGAGCCCGTTAGTCATAGTTGATTTGAATTTTGTGTGCCGACTTGACCGCCTGGTATTTGCATTTGATTAGAATGATAAGGATATCGTTTCTTTTCATTTCATTACAGGTGAGCCCACGTGATAATGGCTGCTTCGATCTTCACACCGGCAACTTTTGAAGTGTTCAAAGCGACCGATTTGCATCAACGGTCATCTTGCCTACCACAGGGGACTTGCATAATTATCGTCGATATCTTCCCACCGGTATGCTGTAGTGTTGCAACGATTTGATGAATGAATGTAGCAGATAGTTTGGTGCTGGTTTCTTGATGTATGCCTGAAGGTGTGCAGAGTCGTCAATTCAGCATCAATTCATGAATTTCAGAACAGCAAATCTGCAATTCTTCTTCCTTCAGGTGTCGAGTGTCCTCCTTCTTAACTTTATGAATCATAAACCAAGTAGATGGTTTGTTTAACTCGTCACATGTTCGCGTTGCCGATTGAGGGCTTGTGAATGTTTCATGTCTTCATTAGATGTGAACATATCAGTCAATCGATGTATGCATCACGTGACACGTCCATACACCAGTAATATTGCTCAATCACACATTTTCGCTTATGGCAAACGTCTGCCCAATGTTCATTAAATCTTGAAGACACTCGATGAGTGCAGAGATAAGGAGGTAAGATGCTCGATTGACGTTAAAGACGTTAGGTGGGCCCTCTAGGTAGGCATCCGTTTCCATCATTTTATCTGTATTTCTGCGTCCGCACAGCGTCTATCGAATTTCGTGAACTTTTGGCAGATATTGGTTATAAACGCAAAGATATGAGTGAGTGAGACAATAATTATTTTCTCTCCAACCCAACCCAATCCAACACGTATACAGTTGATAGAGATAGCCCCTTGGAGGACCAGTATTTGTTCCTGAAAAAGGTATCCTTTATAAAGAAGACTAAATGAATGGATTGGTTGTTTCTCATTTTCCATGTGGAATGTTTGGTAGCAGCTGTACATTTTGGTTGAGTACAGTCCTTTCTCACAACAGTGAGGGTCAGTCAATACTCTTTCTGAAGAAATTGTTAATGCCAGTCAGAGATTCTCAATCAATTTAATTAATTTTGTAAACTCGTCTTTCCTATGTCTCCCTCTCCCCCTCTCTCTCTCTCTCTCTCTCTCTCTCTCTCTCTCTCTCTCCCTTTCTATCCTCTGTCTCCCTCTCCCTCTCTCACTTTCAATCTCTCTATACATGTATATCTTATCTCCATTCTTGAAATTATTTAGAGAGATAACTTTCGAAAGCTGCGATAACGATATGTAAATATAGATGATTTTATTTGTTTGAAATTGTCAACAATATTGGTCTATCCTCCTTGATAATGATGCTTAAGGCAGACTCACACCTTTGTATTTTTAGTTTCCATCGGCCCAGCGTTTTTGACAATCAAAACGCTCCATGGACGCATGAAGATACGGGTCATACGGTGGACTAACGTTCGAAGTACACTCCTTAAGCGCAAGCCGAAAGTCAATCCACCGTCTGATCAGCGTATAGTGTGCGCTCGAGGAGCGTTTTCTAATTTTCAAAAACTCTTGGCCGACACAGACTAAAAACGCAACGGTGTGAGTCTGCCTTTAGCAGTAAATAGACCAATAGTATGTAAATGTATGTGAGTATAGGGTGGGTGGTATCAGTCATTCAGTGACCTCCTGTCATTCATGGCTGATTGATGAGTAGACAGGTCAAACTCTAGTTTCTGGATGATTGTCTCCATACCAGACCAAAGCTCATTGTTTTGATGACTGGTGATCGATCGTTTATATACCCGAAATTTGGTTTTGATGAAAATGTGAATTATGTTTAGGGTATTAATACGTGCAGCCAAAATAACCCATACGTCCACTCTGCAGAGTGCTTAAGTCGCTTTCTCTATCACTGTCTATTCATGCAACCCTATAGCCAGAACATCACCAACGCTAAAGGTACCCATCCACCTGACATGGGACCTGTAACATAAAAATTCCAATTAAAGTTACTTTAAATATTAATTGTAAGTCTATGGCAAAACGAGAACCATTGTTAAAAATCTATTATTTTTAATATTATATGCCTCTGGATTGGGTGCAGCACAAAGCAAATGGTTTTATTGCGGAAAGAAATATGACTGGGACTCAAAACTGCTTCCTTTTGATTGAAATTAACGTGATTTATTATTCGGTCATAAAGACTCCACAGTCGGACAAGAAATTCAACTCATTTTATAGAGAGAAAAAACATTTCTTAAAAATTAGACAAATATAATATTGCCCCAGAAAATGTACATTTACTTGGATAAATAGCCAAAAATTGCAAAACGTCTTGAAGTTAGGTTACTCAGCGCATTTATTTCTATTAAGAAGACCAGTGGGTGCACCTGCTACCAAGACATCTCTAGAAAAGAAGATTCGACCTGCATCCCAAATCTCTCTATCGGATCGCATCTTTCCTTGCCCATCTCAAAACGATGTCACCAATGAAATGACTCACTCAACCGCGAGAAATCGCTTTCGCGCCCATTTTGGTGGTGACCATTTTGTATCTCCTTGTTTCATTCCATTCTAGTCATGTCTGTACATCCCTTCCGTTCGATCCATCACTCACCAAACTCACTTGGCAAATTTAGAAGGACTGTTCCCATGGCTGAAAATAGAATGCTACGAAAACCTACGTGTGTCCCAATATCTGTGGTGAAAGAGCTAGATATATTTTCAATAAAAACAAAGTAAATGGCACGCCCTATTTTAATGACCGTTTGTGTTGCTGTAGGGTTTAGAACCAGTCATACACTTTTCTGTTGGCAAGATAATGTTCATATAGGCCTATTTGAATGCATTAAATGGCTTCTGATTCGTGACAAAGATAGCTTTTGTTTAGAATCTAGTTCTGCTAGGTACATGTATATGGAATATAGTCGTGCGATACATATGCGTGTATACAAACAAGCTAAGGGTCGCATTTCAGTATTATTTCTCTTCAAAATGAATATTGAGCTGTTAGATTCTTCGGCTTCTAAATGAAGAAGAAGGTACATCTATAAGGATAAAAGTCTTAATTTTAACAATTTTGCCCCATATTCAAAGAGTCTTTATGTGCTCGTTTCGAAGTAGCACTCCTTGAACTTTTTTGGGAATCTATATCCTAAAGTTGCAAAAAAAAGATAAGTTAAACATGGACAATCTGAAAGCTTTTCCTAAAATAAGAATTCAATGTCATGGTTTGAAGTGTTGTCTTCCAGTAACACATTCATGACTCTGTTTTAAATTTTGAAGCAGTGTGAAAGATGGGGGTCATCAACACTCCACACTTTCCACACTTCGTTGCCATCAATCTCACTCAAGTATTGTACTTTCTTTCATAATATCCTAACGTCATTTCAGCCGATTAACCCATCTTCTCTCGCCTGAGGTATAACAACATATAAGGTCCGTTTACATTGACAATACAGTAACATAGGTTCCCGATATTTCTGATGATGGCCTCTTAAATGCAATCCCATGACAGCTCCATATTGCAATATCATATTGAATGTTTACAAATCAATCTAAACGAAAAGCGTTTTCATAATATCATTTTTTTTCCTTAACTTGCTTCTTTTTTTTTATGATTAACCACGTTAAATGCGATGTTTTCTATCTCCATGACAATTAATATTGTCTTAATCTTTTTCCAGAAATGTGGAACTTCTGGCAAACGTAATCATGGTTATGTTTCTTTGAGGTTTTCACATCATTATACTAGTAGTAGAAGATGTATTTGTTGGCCGATATTCTATTTGTATATTTTATTTTATATAATATGCAACCATGAAGAGAGTTGGAAATTGGTTAAAAGTTTGAAAGCAATGTCGGGTTTAACCCAAAGTCGCCAAATGTGGATGAAACATACAGATGCACATTTTAAGAGGTGGTCTATCATTTTGATCTGCATGCTTTATCATCTCTATGTATATTCAAAGGAACGTCCTACTCCTGTTCGCTTTAGAATGTATTTTTCGTCTACTGAAGATAAGAGATCCTGGGATCTGTAACATTGAAGGGATTGTGATCAATCAAAAAAAAAAAAGAGGTGCAATCTTACCTAGGCATCATGGCGAGTAACATAGCATGGAGGTTCGAGGTTCGAGCCCTCGAGATTTTTGTTTTGATGGCGAAGGTACACGGTTTTAGATATATGATAATCTATCTGACACTCCCTGTATTTTGTATTTTAAGGTAAATCATGGAATTGGTAAATACATTCAGCCCATCCCAGTATACAGGGACATTAAATAGTGGGCCATTGGTTAAAAAAGTACATCCCACTGGCAGTGTGAACAATCTAGGTAAATACTGTATATGTGGCACAATGTGAACTCATCTGGCAGCATCACAAAATGCATGTTTATTTTCATTAAGATAGTGACGTTAAAAGGGTTAAACATCTTATGTAATCAAAGCCCCATTTCTCACAAATTATCGATAAGTAAGAATCATAATCTTCGGCTCGCATTCCCTCGCTTCGTCCATAGTCTGAGTCATATTTCGCCTTCGGAGAAACAAAACAAATTTGTCTTAGCTAGATATATGCATTATATTGGACGAATTAAGACGTCTCGCTTAGCTATAATGTTATCTCATATTAGCACTGGTCCCTTCATATCCATCTTCATAATTTCCCATCTCCTTCATACATTCAGTCTGTCTTATGAGATTATACAAAAGCTCATCAATTCTGGAATGATGCGATGCTGGGATAAGTTGGTGCAATCAATCATCGTATTATGTCAGAATCATTTAGTTCTAATTCTGTCAGAATCCCTTTGTTTCTTGGGATATGGATTGAGTCATCATATCGAAAAAAAACATCAAAACTGGTAGATGTCTTGATATTATCTGCATTATTTACCTACTCCTTAATGGAAAAGACATACAAAAATATGGTTGAGGTATAATGAATTTATAGCGTTTGTAAATAAAAAAAAATTGTAATCAGGGCTGACGTTTGCTTTTATGCCAATTTACAGCTGAATTTTCTTTCCTAACCCCCTCCCTTTAGTAAATCTACGTATGTGTGAGATAACTATGGTTAATCTTCAAAAAGTATGTTGGCATGGAATTGCGCTTCCTGGAAGCACGTATAATTTTCTTTCCTTAAAAAGAATATGCAACATCATATGCTCATTGAATTCTTCAAGTGTGATTATTCAGATAAAGCGAAAACAAATTCTTACTTAGTCTTGGTGACAAAAAAGTACCCACCATCTAAACGTTCCATTTGCAACAAACATGGATTGGAACTATAGTACACTAAATTGAATTGAATACATCAACTTTCTTACAGATGATTCATGCCATTAAAGTGTGTATTTAGAATTACTTTGATTTTGATTTGCTGACAGAAAAAAAATACTACAACGAAACAAAAGGATTACCGTGATTTGTCAATGTTGTCAATAATTTTATATGCAGCCCAGTAAAGTGACTGGATATCAGAGGCATACTGAAAGACATATGCCTATAACCAAGCCTGATGTTAAATGGATTGTTTATTGGCCATCAATTAGTCTGTGGAGATTGTTTGTGTGGGGATTTCAAGCAACAAACAGTACCAGAGATTGACCGGTCGAAGGATCTTGGGGGTTTGTTTTAGACTCATCAATCTTAGAAGACGCGACGTGTTGTTTCGGTCAATGATAAAACGCCATCTTGGGTTCATTTGGATGGAAACAAAGAAGACGGTCAGTCTTCCGTTGTTCAATTGTCTATACCCGTTATCTCAAATAATATGATATTTAACCGAAATTGATATGACATATACTTCGAATATGATTTATATGAAGAATAACAATAAACAGTCATTATTAATTATAACTATGTAAATCGCGTTGACAGTGATTTTTTTTTTAATTGACCTATGCTTCGCCGTTTTAAGGATGTCGGGAACCAAGAATGGAAATTAATTTGCTTGCGAAGATATACACTCTTTGACAAATTTTAGCAAAATTTGACCCAAATATAAGCACAGAATTGTATCCAACTTATGGTGGAAAAAAAATTGATAGAAAAAAAAGACCAATTTGTTACGTCATGAATTTAAATGCATGAATGACAAAAACACATGATTGTATTACGTAATTCCTTTCCGATTTCGATAGCAATAGAAAAACAAGTTAAAAAAACATAAATATCTTATTACAAAAAATAATCTCTTGCATGGTTTGACAAAAAAGAAAAATGATACATTCATGAAAACGGTTTGCACGTGCGAACATTCAATCTGCACAGTAATGGGAATTCATTAGTTCAACAGCGTAACAGTTATACTATTACATTGTCTGAGCATATTAATCCCTTTTAGCAAATTAATTAGGCTATCATTCGGGTCAATTATCATGCAGGCGACCAAGCCCCAGTAGACTGGTCGAATCAATCAGTTGGAGAAATTAGAAGAGAGGAGGAGAGACTGCAGATGGATTCGATTTGTGTTTGATCAGCTTTGTAGCCTTCTAACAGGCCATGAGGGTATTACGTAATCATCACACATTCGATGTGCGTGTAGAACATTCTGCTATGCGATGAATAAATCAGCGTTGAAGACTCTGACAAATGTGATTATATTTAGCCTGTCTAATTATCTTTGGACTTGCGGACCCAGACCTTTGCCCAGTAAGGTCTTCTATATGTTTGTATATCGCTGATCATGTAGCAATTAATCACCTGTATCAGCCGACTGTTTGAATAGACTCCTAAAAATATATTTCCAGTTGGTGAATTAATCAGGGTATGTGTTGGTAAATTCAAAAGATTACTCTGTTAATCTTCTTGTATTTCGTAGATCCAGAATGTAAATAAAAATATATCACTGTGATCACGTCATATAACGTTGTGTTGACGAGACATGTATCTGTTTGCTTGCTCCTGTTTTAAGTCGCTTCCTAGAATGATGGCAGAGTTGCAGATTACCAAAGTTTGGGGAAAATTCCCAGTCGTTTCTGAAAGAGAATTATCATACAATCGTTTCCATTAGCAGTAACCATTTGACTTATAATGGAGCTTTCCAAGAAATGGCTTGGAAGAATCCATACAGGCGAATTGCCTGCTGACGCGACTATGTGGACGCGAAACCTTCTTTCGAGTTTATCTTCACAAGATATGAACATATTTGTTATTACAACTAAGGAACACGCTTTGTTCTTTTGACCATTAAATTAATAATAATTCCTTGTTTTAACCCATCAGCTCTTTAACACACGCAAATACACACACACACACACACACACACTCGCTCTCTCTCTCTCTCGATCTCTCTCTCTCTCTCTCTCTCTCTCTCTCTCTCGGTGTGTGATGTAACACGTATACTGAAATGTGAAATGATTGTACTTAAGCCGATCGTGCCATGATGTCATACCCCAAACAGATGTTACGTAATGATTACCACGGAAGGTGTAAACATACACTGTGTGAGATAGGTGACATTCCCTCTATTTTCAAGGTTATTCATATCAAGCAAACAATCATGAAAGTGATGTCCAATTAAAATTGATATCGAAAAAAAGCACGTAACCAAAACGAATTCCATTAATTTGGATTTAGAGTCAACGACACAAACTAAGTAGAACAAAAAATAAAAAGTCTAAGGTTATCATTGATCATTGCAACATCAAGATTATTCTTGAACAACATAAATTTAATGCACTGATATCTAAACCGCTGACTATTTATTTGAAACTTACAAAATGCCAAACAAGAAATATAGAGAGAATGGCCCATTAATACTGCAAGTATCCTGAAATGACGGGATGCATATCAAATGTTT
Organism: Temnopleurus reevesii; assembly: GCA_036244855.1. NCBI lineage: Eukaryota > Metazoa > Echinodermata > Echinoidea > Temnopleuroida > Temnopleuridae > Temnopleurus > Temnopleurus reevesii. Next base: position 41,494 of record BQKZ01001681.1, read on the forward strand.
TCAACCAAACGATAGAAGGAATGATTGTGGTATACATACATCATTCTACATCTTTGGCGGTATTAGAAAGGTCAACTGCATTAGAGATAACTGTATATAGCCAGTTAAGCCCCGGTCACATAGGACTCGGGAAGCAACACGATTCACCCCGATTCGTTGTTCTGAGGCAGTTAACTGTGAATTAACAAAGAGTCGGGGTGAATCGTGTTGCTTCCGGGGTCTTTTGTGACCGGGGCTTAAGATCTTATCTGTATGACATCGAGGCACTGTGACATTAAGTGCAATCGGATCGTATCAGTATTTGGATGATCTCTCTTCCATCGAGCAAACTTCTGAAATTCCCTCTCTCTTTCTCTCTTTCTCTCTTTCCCTCGCCATCCTTTTCCATCATCATGATCATGTTTATCGGTATATACCCATATATACGGTATATGTATTTATGAACAAACCCAGAAAGTAACTACACCCTCTTTCATGTCTTTGAACATATTGAAGTAGCATAATTATTAATGGAGGTGCTTGGTACTCAACCATACGCGTCGCTTGAAAATCAGTATTATTGAACAATCTATACATGAGTAAAGACACATGAAATGGAAAAATTCACAATTCTAAAGCCACAAGGTTCTTGTTTTAGGCTGAAAATCAACCACATCATGGATAGACTCTTTGTTGTACACAAATTTAAATGCTTCTTTTTTGTACTGTTTTGTAATGACAAGTTTCTGACAAATGACAAATTTGCTTTGATTTCTCTTAAAGTTAGTTGAAATTGGGGAATCAAACAAACGAATATTTTTCTTGAAATTGTGCTCAGTCAAGTATAAAAACACAATTTATCAGGATAAGTAAATTAGGTCTACAGACTATCATCAAGACAAAACGCCATAATTCCAGTGTACATGCACTTGAAGCATTATTTCACAAATTCTTAGTAGAATAATGAATTAACAAAAAATACCCGATGTCCTCACCTATGCATACTTCGTTCGATCATTTTGACTTTGACACACTAGCTCGAAGGAGCAGAATATCATTACCCCTCAAATTTTGGACATCCGCCTGTTTAAAAGTTATGCAATTGTCATAAGGGATGTAGTCACTCTTTCGATGCGTTTAGTGTCCGTTTGTAATGCGTTATATTTTCTGTATTATTTGCTGATTCGAAAGAAATCTTCAAGAATTGATTATATTTGAGATAGATTATTACATTGATATGTCTCGATTGCAGATTTATTCAACAAATAGGGTAGATGTTATATTATCAATATACATTCAATGTTATCAATATTTTCTATTGAGAAAGATTCCACAAAATATCCAAAATTTAGAAGTGTAATAGACAAATGCAATCACGATATTTGAAGAAAAAAAAATCATAAATAAAGCCATCTGCTTCATAATTCGGGTTTGATACACCGTTCAATATAAACTTTTCACTATAGAAATGAGAGTGAATAAAAAAAAAATAATATCTTCTGGAGACAGAAGTTTGCATGAATCTGAGCGTAAATAATCATGTTGTTTCCGTCTTATCTCGTTGCCATAACGATAAGAAATTTGTATTTCGTGCCGTCGATCAGAATTGAAGAGTTGCGTAGATGAGGAAGGAAAATTGTGTTCAAATATATCACTTGGTTTGTCATGTTTGAGTAAAGAGTGGTTTGCCGTTTGAGACACGAACATTGCTTGAACAAAAACGATTGGACGTCAAGAGGGGTATTATTTGATATTCTCGGAATTGAGTATAGACGTATAACAAAAATTAATCGGAGTGTAAAAACAAATGTTTTTAGAAATGATAACGTTTCTGGTCTTTACTTCTATGTTGTTTGAGGAATTTAAAATATGATTCTAATTGAAAACTCACCAATAAGTTCTGTATTTGTGGATATAAATGCATTTATCGTTTCTTCTTCCTTGAAATAGTGAAATATTTTCTCTTTTTATGTATTTTTTTGTAAGAGATAAATCAGTTCCTTTCGTTATAATGATCTGCAACTAAATGCAACTATCATTACTATCTTTAAAAGTAGCTTTTCATTGGATTCGTCAACAGGTCAAAAGATAGTCAGTTGAGATACCAATTTGTGTTTTAGAAAGCACCCTCAAATATATTACATTGTAATAGACACTGATAGAGTTGAATATTTTTTCCCTGTCTTTTAGACTAATTTTAAACAAGAGAAACATTATTCGCAGCTCATGTAGCACGTTCAGAGAAACGTTATGCATCATTAGGCCCATTCAAACATGTTTTAAAGCATTACTTAAAGTTAAGTTTCTCTTATATCGATCTAAAAGTTTCCCATATACACCATTCTAGCGAACAACACCTGTATACTCCTTCAACCTCTTAACTTAATTCCCAATTTTCCAGAGGTGTGTATCTTTCTGAAGCTAGTGATTGTTTTCTCTCTAAACCAGCCAGTCTGATGCTCTCACCAGCAAGGTGTAGTAGGATGTGATGTTTATATGCTCGTGGCGGATCGGGTAGAGAGTGAGCATGTACATGGGGCCCTGGACAGAAATTTTTTCCACTTAGCTGGGGCGTGTTGTTGTAAAACGAAGCGTCTTTAGGGTAAAGGTGAATGCTACTGAACGACAGATGCTCTTTGTACTGGAACTGTTAAAGAAGTCATATATATTGTAACTAGATGAAGAAACACATGACTTCAATCACAAATTACTAAAACGCATGCTTAAATTACGGGAGATTTTAAAAATCAATCCAATTAGATAGGGTATATTCATACATAATATCTGTATTCTCTTCGTTTTAGACACTAATTCCCGTAGTATACTGTCTTCAATTCGTATCACGTATGCGGGGAAACGGGGTTCTTCTTAACATTTAAATTAAACTGTACTTTGAAGTAGAATACGTGTAATATCATGACAAAATGTTAAATAATCTCTAATTTGATTGGATAAATTAGATTGTACTCACGTGCCAACCGAAAAAATAGGTGAAAGTTTTGATCAAATAAGAATGTTAAATGTTGATACATTGCAATCCAATATCAGATTGGTTTCAGACTACGGTTTTATCGATTGTATTTCAATCCAAGGAAAAAAAGACACTATACCATATAAATGACTATAACGACATGAATGTGCGTTTTCACAATCTTTGCAAATGCATTAAGTATTTTATTGCAGATTTAAGTTTTCTTCTACATCATCACATAGTTTGGAAAATGTTAAGTGCTTCTGACTTAACAACATCATGGACTGGCCGTCCAGAAGACACTCCGCCAAACAATAATGTTTTCAAGCATTTGTCTTCAATATTATCCCTAACTCACTTAAAATAAGCCTGTCTACTTCGTTTGTAACATGCTGATCAAACACCCCTTCACGGACCAACTTCTCAAGAAACCTGTATAATCCCCCATCACATCATCACTACTTCCCCTTCATAAAAGCAAAATCTTCATTGGAATGGATTAAAGTGTACGAAAAAGCTTTCCGTGATGCCATAGAATCACCAAGACCCCATCACTATCCCCGCTCTGTACCCAGGACACTCAACTCTCCCAAGACCAGACCGTATTAATACACCCCCCTCTCACAGCCCCCACAATACCCCCACAGCCCGAGAGTGACCGTACAATTGAAATCTGAGTGGTCACCATTGATGTCCAAACAATAGAAGCCATTAGGGAGTAGCCACAGAGTGAGATCTGATGTCCATTGTCTGGACACTCATTTGTCTAGCTTGCTGGACCAAAGAACGGACTTTCTTGACCAGCTTTTTTTTTAAAGGCCCTTGTTTATCCCTCGCGGAGCTTTCGACCGGACCCAAGACAAACTGGTAAAAGCTTGATGGCTGCTTTCTTTTATTCCAGGAATAAAGCTCGATTAAAGAGAAGATTTAGTTCTGAAAGGGTCAGGATGGATTTTTATTCAACTCTTCTTAACGTTGAAAACCCTTCCCCGGTGTGAGCTTACAAGAAATAAACAAGGATTAAGATAAAAGTTGCTATTTATCAATTTTGTTGTGCAAGTTTTGTTTCGAAGTTTGAACTCACAAAGCGCTACACTGCATATTGAATATAGAATACTTTTAGTAGTTGGGGTGGGATTGGAAGCTGTAAAAGGATATATCCGGTGTTTTGACTTTTCTATCATTTCAGTCATATCGTTAGCTTTTGACTTTTGTTGGTATGAAAATGAAAAACATTTTATAGCAGCATTCTGAAGAAGAACATTTCATCATCAAATCCTTTCATCCTGTTCATTCACAACATATCCAGCGAGACGTCAAATACAATGCCAAATGGAATTTACTTTTTATCAAATTGTTTCTGACATCATCCGGATAATGATAAGTTCATAGAATAACCAACCAGTCTAGTTTTATTCGTTTATTTATTTATTTAATTATTTCCTTCCTTCTTTCTTTCTTTATTCATGTATACATACCTTTTGTTTCTTGGCCTTCACACCATGATGCGTAGAAAATAAGTCAAAAATACAAACATTAGGTTAAAACTACGTTGACATAATTGTTCTGTGACACCCCTTCATGACGAGGGTTATGAATAGCGTGACACCTTGATTTACATTTCATTGAAATGTCGTCTGTTATTTCATTGACACTGTTTTGAATAGGGAAATAGTTTTCATTATTGCCCTTTATGAATCAAAACTGTCTGGTATCATAACATAAAATCAAAAGGACGTTCATACTCTTGTAGTGGTCAACAAAGGTAGCTATCATACCGTCACAGTTGGACTGATTCATTTCAATAGAAGAAAACAGAAGTCGAATTGTGCACTATTGCGATTTGACAATTTCATATGTTGCATATTATTACCCTTTATTACCCCCAGCTCCATCACACTCAAATCACCCCTTCATAGTTACACCCGCCACCCATTATAGTTTTAATACGTGATCGAACATGTACATATCATGTAGTTTACGGATCCCAAAAAGCTATAGCACCGAGATATGACCCCATTATCAACTTGTTGTTAACATAGTCATCTTGTTGTCAAAGGAATAAAAGCTCCATTTTCTAAGAGGAATCACGTTTTTATAACATTTTACGAGCCACGGAATATAATTCACCAAACATATTTGGCTCCATTTTCATGTACTTGCTAACTGCAAGCCTGTGTTATATGCCTCGTCCCAATCCTGTGCACAGAAACCTTATTTACTGCATCAATGGCTTCTTGGGAATCTTTTTGTGAATAGAAGAAGAAACTGAAACTCGGACATTCAACTATTGCAGTGATATAATTAGATCTGTAAGTGCGTTTCGACAGCGGTCTGACAACATTCAGGGCCGGACGTTTTGTGATGCTTGTTCACAATATACATTTGAGGGTATGATCGAAGGTAATGAAAATAGTTTATTTACAATATTTTGAGGTGCTGAAGGTTCTATAGAGGAATCTCATGTAAAATGCAATTTCTTTTCACCCCACACCACACAGGAGCACACGCGGGGAAAAACATAAACACATCTCTTTCGTCACTCACACCTAATATCTATATCTCTGTTTTTTTTCCCTTTCCTTTCTCCTTTCTCATTTTAGTCCGCGTCTCTTCTTCGCCTTCCTCCTCTCTCTAGATGCCTTCTCTCATTCAGAAAACATTGTTATTTTCTGCTAAACATATATATCTGTCATATTCATTGGCTTATTTCTGCATCGATGTGTAAGTGTGTCAAATTGACTGCAGCAACGCCAGGGTGTATAAGTTTCCAGATCATATACAATAATATGATATAACTTTCTTTAAATTTCACATTCAAACACGATATTTGTTATTCATTCAACAAATATTTGGTAGTTTTGAATATCAATTTCTACTTTGTCCAGGTATGATAATGTTAGTAAGCATGTTGCGAAATATTTTACTTTTTGATATGTCTTTAAATGTATGAGAGGATACAACCTCGCGTTAGGCCAAGATACATCCATGATTTAGTCAATGGACAATAAGTGCAGCATGATAACTGGTTACCATGTTGCGATCTAACCAAGATTCGTTCATAATGGCGGAAGTAGGATTGGTAGATGGCCTACCCTGCATGGGCAGAATGTTTAGAGGGTTCTTACAGAGCCATTTAGGAAGACAAGTCTCATGTGAATTAGAATGATAATGCACAGGAAATTAAGTTCTAGCACTGTTCAAATTCAGTAAATCATGTGAAGGGGATAAAAGTGACAAACATTTCAGAATTTGTTCGGATGTTTTTCGATACAAACCAATTTCGAGCTGTAAAAACGATGATACCTTACAAAATGCCCTGATGTATTCTCCCAATCTGTCTATGTGTTCATTTTTCCCTCATTTACTGTCTCTCTTTTCTCTTTTCTTTCTATTTCCACCTTTCTATTTCCATCTTTGTGTTTATACCCCATCCCCTCTACTTTTCGTCTTTCTCTCCTCATCTCATCAACTTTATTAATGTTCATATTTTTCTTTTTTCTTTCTCCATGTTCTCTGTGTTTCGTTCGTTTTTTCTCTTTACCCGTTCCATCTTTCGCTCTCACCCCTTCTCTCTCCCACCACCCCCCCCCTCCCCTCTCTCTCTCTCTCTCTCTCTCTCTCTCTCTCTCTCTCTCTAACTCTCTCTTTCTTTTCCATTCCCTCCATCAAAACACTTTCTAATCATTCCTGTATGGCTTCCCATATCAAGGCTCGAGCACTCAAGCCCATAACTTCCCTCTTCTAACTGTTCAAATATGGCTTCCTGTCTCAGGATATATTTCACCAAGTAATAGTTACATGTTGACATCTCTTTCTCATTTCCCCTCTCATTTTCTACCTCAATAATTTATCGAGATTGATGACAAAATGTGTCGAAGCATGAATCTGTCTGGTGCCAGAAATTTCTTTAGAAAATGTGGAGTTACAATGAGGAAGTCAAATTATTTGCTTATACATGGAGGTATAGAGGTAGAGTAATGCGTGCAAAGATATATTCCCAAACTCTCCTTGTGATCAAAGCACTTATTTTTTCGTATCTACAGGCAAAATTTGGATTTCGGATATCCAGTCAAATATTCGATCTTTGGGCTATCATCAGTAGTCGCAATTTGTACAAAGAATAGATAATAATATGTGCGGAAATGGTAGGCCTCTATTCTGTGAGCAGACCTTATTTTAATCAATGGCAAAGTGTCTATATTTTAGAACTGTGTTTATAGCATTTTGGTGTGGTAAATGTCCTGCTACATGACTGGACCTCTTGGAACAACAGAGCTGCTTTGCTCTGAAAGCTCTGGAAGCTATGAGTAAATCTTCCAGTCATTTATTATTCATTCAACCACATGTATATATCACTATTATTATTGTCTCATTTGATTTGTGTATTGATTTCATGTGCATACTTTAATTTGTCAGTTTTAAATGGAAAGTAAAATCAAGCCAAACAATGTAATAAAACAACTTATTTTGTAATATGTTCTCTAAATGAAATTGTTGATGTACTGTATCAAAAAGGTGAAAACCTTCAAGATATCTAACCCATTTGAAACTGTCGCCTATTGCATTTTGTGTGGAAAATAACTGCTATGATAATGTTATATTGTTTTGAAAATTACCTTTTTCTTCTATTCCCCATTTCTTTGTTCTAGTAGTATGCATAATGGGTTATCCAATACTAGGCATGCTGCACTTCATCCTTAGATTTCCTTGTCTACGTGTTCAAGACCGTGCATATCTCCCATCTGCCTGACCAGTTGGTAAATGGGAAGAAAATCCATCGAAGAGGAAAATAAATAAGGGACGATGCAATTTAGAATTGAATTTACCTGCCTTGGATAATTCCATCTATTTATATCAATAAACAGAGAGGGTGAATAGATAGCTACCTGCTCTGTTACTATGGAAACACGGGACTTAGGAGAACCTTTTGAAACCATGGTTATAGGCACGTCAAAAGGAGGAAACATCAATCGATTTTATACGCACACCCTGGATGAAATCTGAAAAGATTATAAAAATGAAGAAAAAAAGCGGTAGGTTGAAAATGTCAGAGGGAGAGGGGGGGGGGGGGGAGTGAGAGAAAAGGTGAGGACAGAAATATATTTGTGTGTGGGGGGAATATATACATGATGATTTGTAAATGCTTTCAATTGTGTGTGGATATATGGATGAAAATTCATTTGCACTTATAAACTCAATACTAGACAGCAAAGGATGTACATAGAATTAACTTAGTTTGAAATTGAGATGTCTACAACTGCATATAAATCTTCCCGATCCTACCCCTTTCTGGCCCTCCTTGTCCACCCCATCACCACCCAACATGCACAAAACAATCCCCCATCACATTTAATCTAAAACATCATGTGTCCGTGAATCACTCCCAGTCGTGATAGAGTGACAGTATCACCCACTGTCCATGGTGCCCCATGTACACCTTTACCATCCAAACCTTTTCTGCCCTCCCCCTTTCTGCCCCTCCCCTCTACTTCCCTATACCATCCCTACCCATCTCCATCCCATACTATCTAGCCAGGGCATCATCATGTGTTCGTGAATCACTCGCAGGCGTGATAGAGTGACAGCAGCATACGCGGTCCATGGTGCCCCATGTACACCTTTACCATCCAAACCTTTTCTGCCCTCCCCCTTTCTGCCCCTCCCCTCTACTTCACTATACCATCCCTACCCATCTCCATCCCATACTATCTAGCCAGGGCATCATCATGTGTTCGTGACTCACTCGCAGGCGTGATAGAGTGACAGCATCATACGCGGTCCATGATGCCCCATGTACACGTGTACATATTCAACAACCTACCCCTTTCTGCCCCCCCCCCACCCACTCCACCCCACCCCATCCTTACCCCCACCACCACCCTAACCCATCCCTATCCCCAACATAACCCCCACCACACCCCATCCCAGGCATCATGTGTCCGTGACTCACTCTAAGCCGTGATGGAGTGACAGCAGCATACGCGGCCCATGATGCCCCATGTACATGTGTACATATTCAACAACCTACCCCTTTCTGCCCCACCCACCCACTCCACCCCACCCCATCCTTACCCCATCACCACCCTAGCCCATCCCTACCTCACCCCACCCACCCCCCACCACACCCCATCCCAGGCATCATGTGTCCGTGACTCACTCTAAGGCATGATAGAGTGACAGCATCATACGCGGTCCATGATGCCCACCGCTGGGGTGACAGATGAGAGAGCTATTGGAACAGCAGGGACCCTCCTGCATCCACCACTCCATCATTAAAGGATGCCTTCCATCATCATCACCGTAGCCAATCACGCCTCTACTATCGATTATGCACAGGTCATTCATGCTACTAATTATTTCCTTCATCACGTGCACTGCACTAAATTTGCATCTCTAGCTCATAATGAAAAGAATATAAAATCACATCAATTCACAATTTTCATATCTATACGCTCGTATATATTTGTTATAGATCGATTGATTCTGAAACTATAGCTGCTTATGGCGTTTCACTGAATTTTACTTCATTTTTGCAAAACAGAAATAGTCATACATATATAAATACAATCAATCAATAGTATGTGGAAAATATAATGATATAAAAGGCTTGGTCTTCCTCAGTCGATGAAAAAAGATAATGGAACCACAAAGGAAAGCAATATAATATTTCGTCGAAATTATGCATATTTTTCTTTCGGAAATATATTGAATCTTTTTCATGACAGATTTTTAGATTTCCACATTTCTAAAAAGACGATCTTAAAACGATGCCATGATAATATAAACGCAATGAATGTATTGCCAGAAGATATCCTCTTATATACCCTAGACTCTGCAAGTTTATAAATATGAATGGACATGTAAAAAAAATAAGAAACCCAGCAAAAATATTGTAAAAAAAAATACTCCATCTTAATGGGATTGGAGTCATAGCTTTACCGTAGAAAGCTCTCGCAAAGTGCACTGACTTTGGAAATGGTAGAGTTAATATCTGGAAAGCGCATTAAATCACTTCCTCGGTTACCATGGTTACAGTTCTCATGAGGCATCCACTTTACATGCATGCATTGTTAGGAAATGTAGCTAGTTTGGCATTATAAAGACAAGAATCATGAGAAATATGACTTCCTTTAAATTCTCATGAGAGTATTATTTTCCTATGGTTAAAAATGAACATGATTTAGGAGTTACGAGACGAATATAAAGGAAAGAAATAGAAGCGAACCACCCGTGGGGTTGTACCGAGTATGAGGGATTGGACGGTATAATTGGTTGCCAAAACATGAATTGGAACATTTTAGCCCCTATTATTCTCTCATGACAGTTAGTCCAGCTCTCTGGAGAGAACATTATTGGAAGAGTAATTGCTTTGCACCTGTTTTTGATTGGATCAATTTTCGAGAATTTTCGGTGAATGTGTGGTGGTTATCACCGAGCTATACAGATTATGCACGTTCGCTGACCCTGAATTGTCAGCCTTTTTGTGTCGCTCTCCGATGATTCTCTAAAGCAAGATATATCAAGAAGTTTCATGGCAAAACCAATTATCCGATTTAAAAACCCTTGCTTATTTCCCAGGTAGGCTATCTAGGACAACACTATGCAGAACATTACCACATGCATGACATGGAGGAAGAGAACAGACAGACCATTGGTTGTTATCCTGCATGGTTGTTCTGGGATTTTCCCATATCATAAAATTGGGGAAAAATATGCGCAAAATATTAGACCAAAAGGAATCTCTAAATTAAAAGAAAATGCTGAGAAAGGCAAATAATATAAACAACATCCAAGATAGATAGTCCTATACATATAGGCCCTTTAAAATCGACAACATGCTTTCCGCACAACTATCCGTGTATTTTTTCCACAAACCGTAAATATACAAATTTCAATCAATATGACCCCCCAAAAATGTTTTGCTTTTTTGTGGTAAACTTTGGCCGAATCATATTTAAAAGGTATCAATCATATTAAGCAGATACAAAAACATCTGATGGTAATTGTTGAGTAATTGATGTAATGATAATAACGATATACTAACGAAATTATACACCTTTCTATCCTTGAATTAATAAAGTGCGTACAAGATCTAATGTTGTTAGAAAGATCGATAAAATGCATATTACGATTAATCACACTCATTGCATGAAGTTCTATGACCATTTTCATCAAAATGAGAATAATTTCTCCAAATCGAGATTGTGGTAGCCGATATTCTAATGAGTTTTGTCAGTTAGTTCCTCTTTTTCGTCTTCATCATTATCTCCTTGATCCCCTCTTCTCCTTCTCCTTCTCCTCTTTCCCCTTCTTCTCTTTCTCTTTCCAATCCATACTGGAATGTGACAGTCGACAAGAAAACGAAGCGAAATGCCAATTCGATTCGTGTCCAGGAAATAGATGCTGAAGATTTAAAATATTTAATGTACTTATCCGCGTTTTAATCCCTTTAAACTATCGACCACCACAACCAAATACGTCATAGATTACGTGGCCACTCACTGTTTTGTCCAACAGAAACCACCAGTGGCGTAGTCCAAATCCAGACAAATTTGTCGCCTGGGTGCATGTCAGAATGAGTAACGTCGATTAACATTTTTCAAACCAAAATGCACTACTGTAATATGGATTATTTCTTTATCATGTTTACTACAGGCACTTTCTCATTGTATTTCTATATCTTTATATACTCAAATATATACCTTATACATGTACTCTATACAATCCAGTGATCTCAAGTATAACAATTTTTTCTTTCACGGCTGTTCAACCAATATTTTCATTGCAAATCTTGTTTGAGACACAGGTGTTGTTTTTATTATTATGATATAAAACAAAAATCGTACCCAAGATAATTTTCGAATAATGCAAAGGTTATCTAATTATATCCATGGAGGCATGAAAATTATTGTTTGAATATTGAGTAGGGATTCACCCCTTTGCTTAACGTGCATCGATTCATCTGATCAGTGAGATGGGAACTTTTAAATGACAAATCCTTGAATACGAATATTTAATCTTTTTAGGAGACATCCTTTACATCATTTGGGGCTTACTACCGGTCATCATTAAGCCATGATTACCCTTTGATATAACAAGGGATGTATAGCAAAGGGGGCGGATAAGGATAAGGTCTTAGTTATTGTTAAAACTCACCATGATTATAGTCTTAACCCCAAAGAAAGACAGTGATTATCGTTCGAAAGGAACACACCCTATCAGTACAGTGTGTGTACAGCCAGACATTCTTTTGTAAGCCCAAATCTACCATTATGTACGTTCAGCGAGGTTTGTAGATCAGTCGTATACATTCATTTTAGCACTAACATTATTATTAGATGCTTGATTGCATACAATGTCAAAGAGACATAAGAATTGAGAGAGACAGTTGACAAGCTAACGAAAAGAGAAAATCGTATAAAGTAGGATATAGAGAAAGTGAGAGTGCAAAAGAAACAACGATTAGCATTAGATATAAGAAAACGTTATATTTTGTATGCAAAATACTACATCTTTTCCGCCTAATACAATGATAACTCTTCATCGTTTCCTTTGTTTAAAAAGAATTCCACAAAGAACTAGAGAAAACGATGATTATGGAACAAAATAGGTTTATTATTTCTACTGATGGACAGAGGTTGATAGAATGAATATGATTTCCACAGTTTTGTTTATGTATCATTTTACCATGTATTTTGTGATTTTCGATAATGTATTGTTACAGAGAAATTGTAAATAAAGATTTGATTTTTAAAAAAGAGATAAAAATAGAAAACGTGACTGTATCGTATCATAGAGACTTATGATTGAACAGACAACAAAGTATTCAGTAATTTCTTGTTAGCTAAAAGCCGCATTTTATGTTGTCGGTTGTGTAACACGCTGTCCACAAAATTCTTGTTTAACATGTTTAAAAAGAATTTCCAAATTCTGTATATTTTCTTACCCAACATGAGCACAATATAACTATCTGTTTGATAAATTTGTTTACAAACATTTTTGTGGAAAATTTGCTGCCGAGTATTGTCCTAACAATCCTTCAGACTCATTTTTAAAGCATCTTACTTTTCATTAGAAATTGATTTACTCTGAACATTTTTCTTAGGCGGGTGGATATGAAAACTTCTATGCGTTCCCGATACACAAAGGTTGTTCATCACGACCCAAAAGCTTTCCCGCGGTTTGCCCGACATATCAAAAGTATAAATGTATGCAGAGTAGATTCCCCGTTGAAGCGATACCATGTTACTTTGCTTGTTGACAAGAAACCTTATGATCTATAATTAGAATGAATAGTGTGTTACTTATAATTCACGTATTATTATAGTTATCAGTACTTTTAGTATTATCATTATTACTATTTCTTTATTGACATCATTATCATTATCATCATTTAGATGTATCTATTCTGACGTTCACGAGGAGGTGTAAGGTATTACACAGCGTCACATATATAAATGTTAACCCAGATCATGGACGTGTTACCATGGTTACCCGTGTCCATGTTATGTCAGTGTTCACAGCTGTAGAGTGTAAAATGCTTGAAGGAGTCCGTGGTGTCATCAACCAGAACTACACAATTCGATTTTAGAAGAGTTCGTGGATATAATGGCGCCAAACTACCAGGATAGCTGTCAGTCAGCTGATGCAATCAGTTTCTAAAAAGCTATTTTCCTTTTAAAAAAAAATCCTCGGATGCATTACTTGAAAAACATTGCATTGGTATATCTTACGTAGAAAAGGACAACAAAGTATAATAAAATTAGCAAGCCAAATTAACAAGTTTTGCTGTTTCATAAAAGCAATCGCAGAAAGCAAAATAACTTGTCATAATGTTTAATATGTTGCTTTAATTTTCTTTGACTTTGAATCATGTTGCGATTCAAAGCAATTTACACTTCGTTTTCAGACAAATACACAAAAAAAAACAGATACTCAAACACACATATGTACAGACAGAAGGGCACCCACATTCACTCACGGCATAAATACACGCACAATGTGTTTAATTCCATTTCATTTTCAGTTCTGACCCGTTCCCCTTCGTTCTGTCTCTCCTTCTCATCTTCTTTTTATCCCCCTCGCTCTTATCATTGGTACTATCGTGTTTTCGAATCAATCCTTCTCTTTCGCTTCATCGTCTTCTCTAATCTTCCCTTCCTTCTCTCACTCACGCTCGCCTCTCACCAATCCACGGGATTTCTTTATCCATCCACTCACCGATTATGGTTGAAATTCAATACAAGTATAGCAAAATGGAAAGGAGGCCCATTGTGTGGAAGGCTTTAGCTTAGCCTGTAACAGAAGACTATTTTCTCTCTTTAAAAAGATTAAGAGGATTAAAAGCTCTTCGTCGAATAAACTTTTGTAAAAGTTCTTTCATTCTCGGATCATCCTCTTAAGAAGGTGTCATATCTAGACTCATCTACCGTACAGCTTTGTCTGATCAGGGTAATTTGTCATTAATTGGGTTCGTGCCATCATCGGAGTCTTGAATATCGAGACTAAATAGGAGAAACTGGAGAAGGGAAGCGGAAGAGTTAAATCCATTTTTTCACCCCATCATTCAAATTTCAATACACACAGTGGGCTAAAATCCGTGTATATAAACACCCGGCACATTTTGGCAAATAAATTTTTACCAAAGTGGGGGCGACAACATGCATTCACCTTCGCAGCGCCATAAGCACTCACCCAATGTGTATTCGTACAACATTCAATCGAGGCAGTTTCTTATTCTTAATGTTTTCTTTTATTCTACAGCTTTCATGATTTAAAGGATCAGTCAATGATTTATTAACGTACAAACGCACAAAATCATGAGTAAAATAAATTTATTTTACGGTCCCAAGGGCTGGAGCAGATATTTGGGCGGGATACTCTTGGCTAACATTACAATATTTATATTTCGAGTACAAGTCAAATAAATATACCGTTTGCTAAGTGTATCACATGCGAAATTATGTGTCTATACATTGCAAAATGGTTTAATATAAGCTTTGTATTTGTCGGTTGTGTTATATAATCTTGAGTTAAATATTGTATCTGCAACGTAAATATGCTACCCTCAAAAGACGTTTTTTCTTGCATGACATATTCTCCACGCTTAAATGAATTTATCTAAACAGACTTATTTTGAAATCAAAATTTAAATTACTTATTTTCAAAATGATATTGAAACTGCAATTTTGACCTGAAAATAGATGATGTCTGTATGCCATGTAATCGATAATTGAATTCTTCAACTTCATGTTCTCTGAAAAGCTCTCTGGCGTATTTTTGCTTGAGTATGCATTATCGTTTCGATATAATTTAAAATGCTTTATAAAATTATTCCTGATATTCAATTTTATCCTCAAATTGTAACGATATCTGACTATTTTCCGCAGGATACATAATGCTCGTATGATACATGTATATGCTACATAATTGTTACGTCTTGAAGCTTCAGTCAATTCATATATCACATGAAGGGAATTCGATATAAACTACAAGACTATTGTGTGGTTGTTCAATTCAACCGCATTTGATACTAAAAAGCAAAGAAGATATATTCTGCGACTGTCTGTGGACGTCGATTGGAAAGGACGAATAAATTGAGGTTGAATATTGTGGTGAAGCCATGGAGAGGTTCTTTTGTGAGCAAAAGTTTAGTATAGCCAATGGAAGTACCCTCTTCAATTGGGGGCTAATGCATTCTAGCTTAGGCTGGCTCCAGTTGACGGCAGCATTAATGTGGCTATAATGGAACGTTAGATTTATCTGGAAGGGACGCTTCGAGGGCTTTTAGCTCGGAGCGAGATGGAGGAGAAGAAATAACGCGGGAAAATAAGGAGGAGGATAACTATACACGCAGTCAGTGATGGGAAAATGGTGGTGGGGAAGGAAATTATTATTAGGTTTGTCAGGTTTGAACCGGTGGAGTACTTGCTCGCTCCAATGCTCGAATGGAGCAGAGATGAAATCCGATTTGGAATGAATGGGAGTTGTTCCTATCTGGTAAACAATTTGATCAACAACAATAATCACACTCTATACACAACAGCACACCGGATGAGGATAATGGATGGAAAGCCCGGAAACAGAGGGGAAAAGTGTTTTGGGTGAGACTGGGGTATTTTCAAACGGTGACATTTCAATATTGTAATATTATCCGCAGTGGTTACCTTATTAAGAATCTTTCTCCACTTAAAATGCAATATTTCTTTAACTTTTACACACGCTCCTAAATCGATGCGATCAGTAAATGCGAAACTGGGGAGAGCACGCCCCATTCCTCCGCTCCCCTGCCCCCCCCCCAAAAAAAACCCAAAATATATACAGGCCCTCCACGTACACTCCCAATATAATATGCAAATCATTTCTTGTGAAAGTCTAAGATCCCGTTCTGCATTAAAACATGTTGAGAGCAGGGAGTTGTTTAAATTTCGAATTTTCAACTTCCGACTCTCTTTGATAAATCGGATCAGGCTTAGATATCCAAGATCGGAATAAGGCCTAACTCAACAAACAAAGCTCAACATTAGCAAAACTCTGTTTTACTCTCTTCAAGTGGGCCTTTAAGGCCAGTATGAAGTGATGGGAATGCGTTGATGAATGTAGATATCATGAGAACCAATGGGTGACTACAAGGTTCCAGTCCACAGAACATGTCAAGACCAATTTGTGTTGGGTTACCCCTTAATTGGATGAGATGTGTAAACCAAGTCTTGTCTTCATTGATGTCTTTTTGATCAGTTAACATGCAGTCTCCTTCTATTATTATCATCAGGGATATACCTCAGATGTGCATGGGGCATGTGGGGTGGGGTCGGGGAGGAACGTGATACCAGAAGGAGTGTGGAGCGCATATACTTTCCCCACGCCTCTCATGGCTTGAAAGAGGATGCGTATTGTGAGTGTACTTAGGTACTTTTTCTGGATAAAGAAAATAAACTAACAAATGACACATGTATTTTCATATCTGTCGTAGATGTATGCCGAGCTCCCTGAGCTGAGGGCAGAAATTCACAGGCCAGACACTTGGTCGACGTCAATTTGTGCATACGTTAAGCAAGAGCCTACTAAAAATAAGCATCAGGCAAGCGTCATCCCTGCGTATTTGTGCGCACAGAAGTTTGTACTCTATCAACTTTAATTATGCATGCGTTAGAAAATATGTGACAAATGGGACTTTACAAGTTGTTATCATGAACGAACGAAAAATCCTAAAGAACGAGGGTGGGGGCAAAAATATTGGAAGATATGTGTATGTGGCTGATAAATATGTTATACATATCAGAGAGATGTCTCCTTGGGCAGATGAAGGAGCGATGTTTCCTCAACAGTCCCACGCTATTTATTTTCATGTTTGTATAATGGAGGGGTATCAAGCAGTCGCCAACGTGTTCAACATCTGCCTGCTATGATACCAAACCCATATGAGACGACTGTAATGATACCAAAATGGCTCCTCTTTCCTCATCTCTCCAACATCGTCATGATCTGAGGACAGACAAGGGCCGAGTGACGGCCCTGGGTGACATTTGAATCACAATTAATTAAATGAAATCAATAAGTGTATGGTCGGTGGAGCACTCATTAGTCGCACCAGTGTGTCTCCTCTGTATGGTTATTATGTGGTTTCTTGTATCACTATGTGTTATGTAGAAGCATAAATATAATCTATTCGACTATACAAAATCGATGTTACCATTTCAAGTCTGTCTGTACTTTCACACATCATTTTATATGATCATCGTGATCTGTCTTATCAGGAGATGTTCTAATAATTTTGTGATTTGCCTTTAGCCTAGAAAGGATTCTGCAATAAAGATTTCTGATACAAATCACAATGGGTAGATAAAGCAGATGACGCTTCAACCATGTCAACCGGATTATGCCTGAAGTATGTCTGAAGTATGGGTAGTATGGGAAATACATGTACTATAGCTCAAAGATCTGAAATATATAAACTTTCGACAAAACTCTTTTTTTTTTTTAACGAGAGATTACTTTTAAATTAACAAAATTGACATAGCAGTTTATCGTTAATAAATATTCTCATGCCCTAAAAGTATTGTAGTTCACTACCAAAACTTTGCTTTCCTTCCTCCTGGTTTATGATGGGTTCATATCAATCTAATAAATCAATAAAGAAATGATCTTTGAAGAAATCTAAATTACAGTTGGAAAATATGCGCATGATATCCCCGTCTTGTGCAAACAGTATTGCCTATTTTATGGGTCATTTGATATGCTGTTGCAAATAGGGGAGCGTGCATTCATGAATGAATAAACGATTTATCATTGGGGAGGGGTTGTAAAGCAGTTTGATCGTGAAACGAAATTTTATTCCTCATTCCCATACCATGGCTGTAGTCGGAATACTAGCCAACTCGATTCATCCCATGCTCCTTGTCATAACAGACGAGATTGGCGCGCCGTCTCCCCGGGCATAAATTATGCTGGAGTTATGGATTTTCATATCGGACGGGAGATAGTTTGAAAGAGGATAGCAGAGCGATATGGCTGGCTGTCTGTCGATTCGAAGGCTTGGTGATGCTCATATAAATAGTTGCTATAGAGAATGTAAGATATGAACTAGTTCATGGATGTCTCCAGTCAAATATAATTAAAAGATTCAGAGAGACACCGCATATGGGTTTCTCCTTATATCATAAATATACTCGTAATTTCATTGTGTATTGTTTTAGATTATGAACGGGATCTTGCTTATTGTTTGTGATAGCTTGTATCTTACTTTTGGTTCAAATTACATTATATTAGTTCAATTCGTTTTAGTGAGACGTTATTGATAACTAATAGTTTAATTAGATTTACATTCTTGAACTTGAGAAATGTCCCTAATGATTTGTCATCATAAACCTGATAAAATTCACTACAGTCATTCCTGGAAAGTTTTACAAAATAATATCAAGATCATGTACCAATCGCCTGTCTGTATATCAGTTAAAATCAACTAAAAATGTTAAAAAACGCTGGGAAAGTGGTGATCTTGAAAACATGTATATTATAACCTACCAACAAATTGTGAATCTTAAACGAATTGATTATGGCAGCATATCGCACATTGTTTTGTGCTGTTTCTTTCTCTTCTTTTAATCGTTTTTGTTATTGTTGCTTGTTTGTTTGTTTGTTCCTCTTCTTTACCTAATTGGTCTGCGAATAGGCCAAATAAAACTGGTCTATTCAGGTTGATGTAGGTCCTTCAAGTTGATGTCTTGTGCAGAACATAAATCTATGTTCGTATCATGTTCAAGCAATATAGTTTGACATCTAATAAATAGTGCAATTCTCTTCTATGTGACAAAGAAAAAAACACGCAAGTGAGATTAAGTACATAATTATTCATCTTTGACTTTATTTGAGTCTAAATTAAACCTGTTCAATAAAAATATATTACCATTTTTCTCTTAATTATGGATAGTTAAACCATACTTTCAATCATGCACTTTCATTAAACCATTAATACAAGATCTGGGCTTGTGTTCTCATTAAGATTATGTCCGAACGAAGAATTAAAATATTTGGTTATGAAGAAATTGACAGATGTTTTCGTTGGATGCTAAATTTATTCTTGTAAATATCTGTAACATTGCATGTCTAACCATCTCTTATTCCGTTAGATTCACGGTGATTTTACCATTTTATAATTCATGCAAAAAGGTTACTGGAAATGCGCATTATTCCGCAACAGCACTTCACGTAGTACCGCAGAAGGCGCCCAAAGCACACACAAACTGTCTGCGTACGAGGAATTATGCTAATGCAGTCGCACACTGCTTGGAAAAGCGTTTTCACCTCTCAATGCATAATACAGGATGCTTGTAAGCTGGTTTGCATAGCCACTATTGAGGTTTAGTCGTGTTTTAAAGGTGTACTAACTCGAAAGTTCATGCGAGCATTGTGATAAAACCACATAATTGAAGACATTTTAGAGTTGAAGATGGAGACCACACTGTTTGCTGATGTATATATAGGTATTATAATTATGTCAATATCTGCAGTTGGATGCTAAGTAAAACGTGAAACAGTTGTTCTGTTCAACGTTCTGAACCTAATCCATTGGGTCAAGTTCGTCTGCTATCCACATAAGCTCTTTAACAAATGTTATCAGTATGTCAGCCCCTCCACCGATCAGTTTATGCCAGTTAAAACAAACATTTACCTGATTTATAGACAAAGAGGTAGCACTGGAGAAGATAATACTGACAAACAAGCCATCGAGGTCCTATGTCTTCATTGAACTAGCTGTCTTTCTCCAGCCTTCTATCAGGAACATGGAGACTTACAAGCAGACATGATTGGCTCTATTTTAACAAGGAGCACAGGATCCATTCCTGCTTTGTGCCTTTTCATTTGTTTATAAGTAGGCTAGTTACATGATCCAAAATTATGAACTTTGAAAATACAATATATACGCACATTTGGGGATCGGGAACTTTGGTGGGGGTGGGAGGGGGAGGGGGTTCAATTGATTGCGTTTAAATTATAGGAATGTACAAGCAAATAACGTACCCCTTTCCCACCACCACCACCACTACCACCACCACCACCATAATAATGGATAAATATAAAGTGCCGTATATTTTTAAATTTAGGTCGATGCAAAAGATATAACCAATAAGTAAAGTTGGTTTGAATGTATACATCATTTTTTAAGGTGGACACGTAATTGATCGAAAAACATCCGCTGCCCCAAGATCATGAAGATAACTGGATGACACCACCTCAAGCGCGTATTGTGGGATCATTTTTTTTTTTGGGGGGGGGCCGATTTACGATTTGATCCGATTTCTTTTACATGTAAGTGTGTCACATAATGACAACGATACTGTTATAAAACCGGAGCTATTTTTGTTACTGAAAAATATTCTGCTAATAGAAAGAATAAATACACACTACATGAATAGTAGACATTAGAGTCCATGGACTTTGGAATAAGATGGGAAATTGTGTATTTATTTTTTCGTTGATTGTTTGTAAATACTTGGTGCGACATGAAGGTTAAATTTTAGTACACGTAGGCCTTTGTCAACTGGACATGTTCTCAAATAATGTCGATGACTTGTATTGTGTTATTTGTTCAACTGTAGTGAATGTAAAGAGGTAAACTCTTTGCCATAATTTGTGTTCAGCAAATCATGACACTTTCTAGTGCAAGTCAAGTCCTAACATTACCTGTAACTAGTCATATTATGAATGATTATGCGCAAGACGGGATACCAGTCGAACATAAAGTCGTGCGTAAAGTCTTTCTTATCTTGGTGAAACACCTCCCCGGATTACAAAGTAACTTTAAATTATCCCGTGCCATGAAGTATATTTATTAATTGCCCAGATCATGAATCTTCTGGCGGGATAAACTCGGTGTTTGTTGGTTCTCCGTATCTAATACGTGTTTATGTATTGTTCTTTATGATTATAATTTAGGAATACTAATTTTCCTTCGTCTTGTGAACCTCGTCTTTGTTGCTGGCGTACTCATCAACTCCGGAGATCATTACCACCATCCTCAGCAGCAGAAGCATCATCATCATCATCATCATCACCATCATTATCACCATCATTCATCATCATCATTCATCATCATCATCATCTTCATCATCATCATCTTCATCATCATCATCATCATCATCATCATCATCATCATCATCATCATCATCATCATCACCACCGCCATCACCACCACCATTCATCATCATCATCATCATCATCATCATCATCATCATCATCATCATCTTCATCTTCATCATCATTACCAGCATCATTATAACCATCACCGTCACCATCATCATCTTCAGAATCGTTGCATCATCACCATCATCACAACCATCACTATCATCATCATCATCATCACAAGGACTATAAGTTTAACAACACCACCACCACCACCGCCATCACGAATACCCTCCACGCCACCCTCATGATCGCATCATTTGGCATCACCTCTGTCATCACCAACACCAACACCACTGCTACTACTACCACTACAATATCACCACCACCTCCACCACCACCATCCACTAACACAACCATTAGAACCCCTATTACTCAACCTCCATTATCCCACCAGATTTTATATTCATAATTGTGCCCCCATTGCAAACCTTGCTTAACCCAGACACAGCAACATGTCAACCGGCATGTTCACGTCTTCATGCGATGTGGGCCTCCTTAGATCCACTTCCGATGATAACGGTTCTGGTGGTTCTGGTACCAGCATGCTCAACATTCTGCTATGTCCCATGAAATCTACATCATCACCATGCAATAATCTATTGTGGAATTCTCCCGGTAACCCTTCACCCCAAGCAAGCAGCATTAGCTTATCTCGAAATCGGTATGTCGCGTTTTATGAGATCCTGAACTTGTATTTCCACCCTCGTACTTTATGAAATACGACATAAGGGCAATCGTGACAGGTTGGGGTAAATGCCATAAACTATGAACGACACCAACACAAACAGATCCATTCCATTGCTACTGAAACCTTTGTTGTATGGGATCATAATAAAACACTGCCCCAGCTTGGTCTGCATTGAAATTGTTGCTAAATTTAAACGACCAAAAGGAGCCTGATTGCGGTTTTGCCTTCTCTGTATATATATTTTATTTCATATTGAATGGACATACAGACTGTACATGTATGAAAAATATAATATGTGCATGTTCTGTGCATTTAGTCGACGTTCGAATTGTCAGCTAAAAATAATTAGAGAGAAAAAGAGAGAGAGAGAGAGAGAGAGAGAGAGAGGGGGGGAGAGAGGGGTGAAGAGAAAAGAGAGGAGAGAGAGAGAGAGAGAGAGAGAGAGAGGGAGAGAGAGAAAAGAAAAAAAGTAAAGCAAATACAAACCTATTATTCATCATATAAATTCCATTCTGATTAGTCTGTGTAGAAGAAAAGATTATTGAATGTGTAATTTGTCTTTCTTTTAATTTATCTTGTATTTAGGGCCTAAATGTAAAATGTTGATGTGCAATATTTTTATTTCTTCTTCTCATTACTTCTAATATTTTTTTTTAATGTCTAGGTCAGAGATAAATTGGATATTTGAAATTGAAACAGACATGGATTAGTATCCTAATTTCAGTACACTGGAGTTGTATTTAGTTAGTGCTCAATTAATAGACTTTTGCACCCATTTAGTCTGCAGAATATCTGATCTTTAATCGGACGCTTCAATCTGATTAGTAAAAGATAAACACTTGAGTTTCAAATTACATGCTGAAAACACAATGCCTTACAAGAACAAAGGGCGCTCACAAAAAGATATGTGATACAGCACAGCTATCCTTCCCATTGTAAAAATATGATTCAAAGTATATATAGAGTGAAAAGTGGTAGAAGTATGAAATGATTCAAGTTTGAATCTTGAATCTAGACTTTGCCCCATCTTACTGTGTGCCTCCCAAAAAAGTGAAGAGCCCTTGAAAATATGGAGTACCTTTCCATCACCATTCCAAACAAAATTCTTGACCCACACTTAGAAATGTGAGTAATAACTTCAAATTTGGGTAAAATGACTTGCATTATTTTATTCATGCAAGCATGAGGTAGAGTCACGTTCTTATGTATGTGTGAAAGAAAATATGGTTCATTATTATTATCATAATCATTATCATTATCATAATCATTATCATTATCATTATTAGTGTTATGAAGCAAGTCAGCTAAGAGCACCTGGCGCAATGGAATTCCTTTAGCCGAGGTATTGATATATTCAAAATACATGTATCATATACATGTGGCTCAATTTGAATTATAAATGTAGCATGGAAGAATTCTTACATTTCCAAAAATAGCCTGCAAGCAGAAAAAGGGAAAACGCAACACCATTCAAGACACAATGGAATAGCAGATCAAAAGTAGCTTTCTTTTTCTCAAGCAGCACATGCACACAAACCAGCATCACAGAAAATTAATTTAATTGATGGAAAAGCAGTATTTCATTAGATAGCTAATGACCTCCAGGGAGCAAATATATACACATCACACCACAGACAGATTGACGCTCTGGGGGCAATTAATATTAACGATGGTCTATATCTCTGACTATTACTGTAGTGATATCACTGCCAGTTGAAAGGACATACTGGTAGAAGTCTGCCAGTGATATGAAATTTTGTGGAATATCTGCATTATGTATATATGCATGAGTCTGAAGACATAGTCTTATTACATGTATCTGTCATTTTACCATGTTTTTGCACTTTATTGAATTGAGTTCACACGATCTACGTAATATTCAAACATGCTCCTTAGTACTCAATTGGAAAACTTCTGTATTTAACATCGGGACATCTAATCACATTTTCATCTGCTCAGTATCTAATACATACATGTAATTATTCTTTATTTAGTAACATTTGGACCATTCAGATTAGTCAGTAGTAGTTAAATTTCTATTAACGCTATCCAATATCAAAATGGTTAAGATTAATCAGACAGACATTATTCAATGGTTTTGACAGGCCAACAATTATTTTGTATCATGGGCAAAAAAAATCTGCAATTTAAGAAATCTACAATATTATCTACAAGCACAAATCATCTGCGCATCCTAGTGGGGGCTAATTATTAAGCGATCTGGGGCAAAATTGAATGTGATTTCAATATATTCGAGTGTGAGTCATGCTTATTGGAAACCCAACTCCTGTAAGGATTGTCTGACTCATGCGAAAGAACGAGCATGGCCGCTCACAGCCAGTGGGAGGAGGAGGATGATGATGATGTGTGGAGGATTACATAGCCGTGGTGGGGATGCGAGATGACACAGGCAAGTCCCAAGGCCAAGGTTTCAGAGAACATTTAACCAGAAACAAGGTC
This sequence comes from Temnopleurus reevesii, assembly GCA_036244855.1. Classification (NCBI taxonomy): domain Eukaryota; kingdom Metazoa; phylum Echinodermata; class Echinoidea; order Temnopleuroida; family Temnopleuridae; genus Temnopleurus; species Temnopleurus reevesii. The sequence goes on from BQKZ01001681.1 coordinate 66,279, forward strand.
CAAGGTGGTCTGCTAGACAATCAATCTCTTCAACGAGGATGTTATTGTGATGTAGCAGCCACTGTTTGAACAAAGGAAGACATATTTGTACGATGGAAAATGGAAGATGAGTAATTGGAGAATAATGTATGGACGGTTGTCTTCGAGACAAAGAAATGGCTGTATGCAGTGTACTGTGTGGAGTGTTTGTCTCATACATACATGTACATTGTAGATACATGCAATAACTAAGCATAGACATGGGCAAGCTAATTTCCCCTTGTAAAGAAAACTATTAACTGACATTTTCGACTAAGAAAAATAAGAATCCATATACAGTGAAACCTCTTTATAACAAGGTCCTTGGGACCATGAAAATTACCTTGTTATATCAGGTTCCTCACTATATCAGGGTAAAAAGAAAAAGAACTATAAAGAGCTGGGACCAATAAAATCACCTTGTTATAACAGGTATCTCGCTATATCTGACCTCTTTTTAACGAGGTTTCACTGTAATTTAGTTGACTACATAACATGTATTGTCTCTCAAGTCATGTTTTTTTTCTTGCGGTCCCAGTATCTTTGACATACATGTACATGTAAGAAGGGTTATCTGTATAAAATGTACATCCATACCATTACTGTTCATGTAAGTAATATACCTGTATATTAAGATGATTAGTAAGTGAGATGTACTTATATGCACTTGACTTTGTAAATGTATAGGCCCTTCACTATACTTGGTTTCCATTTATCACGAACACATCCCTGCAATCATAAGTGTTCATGCTATCTATAGTACCAGCAAATAAATATGGGTCCAGTGTAAATGCAGACTTGAAGAAATATACTGCACACCTTGGAAGACATGACATTTTAAACCCAGTATCACTTGTTGAGATAATTGAACTAAAAGAGTGCACCTAATTTTAATAGGCTAAGGAAAGAAAACATGTATGATCTACACGCGTACTGAATTTTTTTTTTTTTTTGGAAAATATATTTTTCACACAGGTATAGTAGGCCTATATGCATAAACATATACTTTATTTAAAATGAACAGCAACATTTACTTCAATTGTTTTCTTCAATCAAATAAGCAGATGTCAAACATATAGTACTTGTATGTATAGGCTCTACATGGAGGTGTTGCAACATTTCAGCTACTAAAATGTAACAAATACTATGTACACATGTAATATTTGGCAAAATAATTTTCATTTCTAATGTGGGCCTACAGTACATGTACGAGATCTTAAGTGATTCATATTGATATACCATACAGGTTTTTCGAACCCAATTTTCAATTTAATTTCAACAATGATGATATAATGAGCTGCTTAACTACTGGTTAACGAAAGGAGAAACCACCTAAATGGGATCCTACTTTCTATTCACTTTTTAATTCAAAATGCTTCAATGCGATTCATTGTGTTCCGGTGATTCAAGTTGCAGCCATGCATGATTTCAATGCACAACCAAGCACTCTTGTCTTTTTCTCTAAACGCAGCAGAAGAGGGAAAAGAAAGAGAGAAAGAATAAAGGAGAGAAAGAGAACAGAACAAAGTGCCTTAAATACATACAGGGCTGAATAGCCCCTGTTAGCCGTGTGTTTATTCAAGCCCTACTTTAGTAATTTAGAAAAACATGGTAGTCCTACAGGGACAAACAAAATACCAAGAACGCTCAAACTTCTCAAACCTTGGGGGAGGAGAGAACGAAAAATGAAACAGAGGAAAAAAGCACAACACATCACGGCCATGAAATTTGGTGACAAAATACACACATTCACCGCTTTGATATTCGTTCATGAAGTACAAACGGAAGAAAAATGGGTGGACGTTATTTTTCATGAGTGGCAAACCTCAAAATAAATTGACTTTGTTAGGTACTGCAGAAGTACACAGAATTCAATCCCAGAAGTCTCTAATCAAATAGACTTGCTTTACAAAAATACTGCATGCATATTGACACGAAACCATGCAGTACATGTACATGCCTTTGTTGTTTCTCATGGCCCAAGGATAAAGCACAAGCTATTTCCATGTGAATTTTGTGGAGCGATTGCAGCGATTCACTCGACACCCTGCCCCTACTCTAACCGCCATCCTTTCATTCCATATGCCTCCTGTTGAGAAACCCAAGACTGGGGAGCATATGGCGGGCCACTTGGGGAATTTACAGGTCAAATCCAAGTTGATGGGCTATACACTTACTGTACAGTAGGCCTACATGTACTCTACAACTCATGCTAGGTGCATAAATGGTGGACTAGTTTGAGAGACATTGTATTTTAGTTCACACAGAGTAATTCACTAGCTACAAATTCATACATGTACCATTTATTGTAGCATTCCACTGCCATTCCATGAATAAATTAACCAGTTCTTTGAAATAGTAAAATTTTTTTTTTACATGTATGCGTACATGTACATGTAGACATACATGAACATGTACGTTATAAAGTCAGTGAAAAACCCAGAAAACATGTGACCTTCCTCAAATCAATAATATGAATGGGAAATATTCTGAAGATCTTTTTTTCATTGCCTGTGTTTTGCTACTCAACCTGGAGTACATGCGTAAAGGTTGCAAAAATGAAAGCATCTGAAGAGGAAGTTATCAAACTTGATACAGGCAATGAAAAAGAGATCTACAGAGTTTTCATCCTAGATCCATATTATTGATTGGAGGAAGGTCACAAGTCTTTGTATTTTCTATCTTTCATATCAGTGTGGATGGGTATGGAATGGACATTTAACTGACCAAACCATTCACATACAGATATGTTCTACATGTACTGAACTCAATCTATACAGAGATGCCAACCTTCTCGAATACATGTAGGATGCAAATGAAAATGTGATTCACAACACAGATGCACTAAATGTTTTCTCATGAGATTACATATATTTATGTATGATGACAAAATTACTTATTCCATGATAAACTATCTGTTTCAGCTATTTGGTGACTAAAATTTGTATTCTTGTCCTCATGCCTACACTGTACATACATGTACAGTACATTCCAGAAGGTTGCCACTGTATTTCCGCAGTAAGCTCACAAGCGATTTAAAACAGAAAACTAACAGAATTAGCATAAGAACGTATGATACTTTAAATACAAGAAATGTTTGCGTTTTTAATTTCACATATCTTTCTATTCCTTTTAACATCAACAACTTTAATAAAGAAACAATCTTCCAATTTTCCACAGAAGTGATACAAAATGTAGAACACGTTGGCTTTTCAAACATGATTCAGTCACATAACACAGAATCTTGTACAAATCTGACTATAACTGGCGCTTGTAAAATTCTTGACATGATTAATCTGCCCATGTAATAAAACCAATACAAAAATATGCTAGAATGATGCATAGTGCAGTGAAATACAATGGAACATACAGAGAAAAGTTTGAGGGGATGATGATAGAAAGTTGCCATCGATTGCAAGTTGGCCGTTGATCAGCAAGAGCAATTCAAAATAATTGTTTTGCGTGGTTCTCATTAGAAGCAGTCCGTGCACAAATGAATATGAGCTCTTCAATTTGCAACTGTTTTGCAGTTGATTTGCAATTAATCACAACTTTCTAGCAGCATCTCCAAATCAGTTTGTAGAAACATCTTAACACTAGTTCACAAAGGAAAAGGAGAGCAATACCACGCAGATGCAAATTACACTAATAGCAATATATCACTTGGAAATCAATCTATGAAATCCCTTAAAACTTAATATACATTGGACATTACAAACATTAATGAAAAATTTCAATGAAATTCACTGAATGGTTTTCAAGAAATGCACTGCTAATGATATCAGCAAAAAGAACATTGCACCCACATCGAGCTCCAGGTTGCCCAGGAGTAAAAGACATCAATCTTTTTTTTAACTTGGAAATACACTGATAATGGAAATAGATCATAAAGTGCAGATGATTGGAACCCAACAACATTGAAACTTACGAATTAATAAAACTGAAAGCGACCAAATTGAAATTGAACCTAAACACTGTGAGAATCCACAAAGAACCATGGGCAGCTAAAACTGAAATGCTTGAACATGCGTAATAAAGAAGAATTAGGCAATATGTTGCGTTGCCAAACTGAGAAAATTGAAAAATTGGTAATTCAAATGACTACATTTTATATTTTATATATTTTGTTGTAGAGTGGGTATCTATTTCTTCTTCTTAGAAAGGAAAGGTCAACCCTCCAGTATGGTAGATTTTCAACAATAATGATTTATGAACATGTAAGCAAAAGTAGATATAGAAAAAAATCTATTCTCCAAAGTCCAAACTAATCAAATAAATCTCATCAAAGATGGCACATGAAGATCTTGTTTGAAAATTTACTGAAAAAACATGATAAATGGTGGAGTCATCAGACAGTAATATTTTTCTTCAAAACCTGTTTATCAATCAGGTTGTGTTCTCAGTTCAACAAATCGTACAATGCAATGAAAAGTATTCTTTTGAAAATTTGAATGTGCAAAATTTAATATAAAAATCAGTAAAACAATGCAAACCAATGGGAAGTTTGTCAATTATTGTGAGAAATACCCGACATACATCTCTGAAGAGAATTTGCTACTTTGAAAGAATCTAGTTCGTATTTTTCTGTGGAGATTTTTGTTCTGAGCAACTGACTGACTTAATGTAATATTCCTGTCCCTTCATCCCTTTTGGAGATCATCCCATGAAAGGCAAGAGAATATTAAACATAAATGTTTTATGCAGAGAGTATACATGTAGAGTAGGAAATGACAGTTCAAGAATTTTCAGAAGTTAAATACATTGTAGCTGGACATGCAGTCAGAACAGTACTGCAATAAAATCTACAAATAAAGATCGACCAACATGTAGAAAGTTCAATATCAACTTAGAAAATGAATATAAACAAGAGATTGTCAATAAGTTCCAACTTCCAAACTACATGTATAAAATTTAACTCAGAATGCAAGCTTGCATGGTTATATGCTGAATTTGAATTCTCCATCAGTCCATACATAAAATGAACAGGATTAAAGAGCTTTATAAAACCCATAATAGCACACCATACACAATTTATGTCAAGGAGGCAGATACTTTCAAGTAAGTGAATACATATTTTTGTAACGTTTTAGGAAAATTGTTGAAAATCTATATAAGAAATAAAAATTAATCTCATAATCCCTTTGATTCAGCCATTCACAATTCAGGATCTTAAGACATTATGGACCTTTTTACTACTTTGAAAATTTAGATTTACGTGACCTAAATAAAGTCATCCCAAGTGAGATAGTTACTGTTGAATATTGGAAAATTACTATTTACGCTAAATGAAGTACATAAATGCATACTTTTGTCTTTTTCAACTAATTTGGACAGAGGAACCACTATGCAAATCTACAGCTAATCAACAACATAAATTGTCAACACATCAAAATCTGTGATAAAGTTGAAGATTATTTCAAGTGTACATTTTCTAGCATATTTATTTACCTTTTCTGTTAGCTGTACATTTTTATACATAAATTGTTTATTTACAAAGGCATATCAAGATACATGTACAATTTATCAAACAATAATACTTCATAAGCAGATTACATGTACACAAGTTGGCAATACCGGACACTCGGACGCTATGCTTTCAATGAAAATTGTAAACTACAGAGCATGTCATGATCATAATGGTTGCACACTGTCAGTGTTTAAAAAAAATCCTCTAAAATGCACATCTCTGTCTAGATGCACAGATTGGACATAACTGAATGCAGACCCCAATAAAATAAATAATAGGAAATGGAAATTTGTAACAAACATGATCAATGATCAAATTACTACATCTAAAACTGAAAATGGCAAAGAAGTATTTCAGATTTTCAATGGGTCTCTTATTATATGTAGCTATAAGTAGATAAAAAGAGAAAAGAATATTCCCAAAGGATCTCAATTTTTTTAATTACCCGACATCTATAATAATTTGTCCTTAATAATTGATCCTTTAGTGGTATGAATTAAAGACTTCAATTTTTTTAATGTTTTGATATAAACCTTTGAAATTTAGGACCTATCGGGATTTCCTACCTTTGAAGTCGCTGTAAAGTACTATGCATGCACACAGGCAAAGTTACAATAACCCTTTAAAATATCAGAACATCCATAATCAGAATAAGAGCATGTTTTAAATTACAGGGGATAGGCTCCTAAACATCTTTTGGGTTTGGCCATTTCATTTGATCAGACATGATTCTGTACAGCTAACAAGTCCACAATAAAGTCTGTTCATTCTTCTTCTATAGATCATACATTCGCTGGTGCACCTTTTGGATGTGAAGAAAAATTGCAGAGTTTTGAGTAAAATTGGGTCCATGATCTGAGGGTTTTACCAGACCAAACCCATACACTGCTGGTGATTCCAACAATCAACATCATAAGATATTTAACAATAAAAACAAGATAGTCTGGCCCGGGCATTTTGATGGAGTATTGAATGCGTATGTCCCGTAACTCTTGGTACGTATCCATGGAAAACCAGTCGGGCAGAGTAGGACACGCAAAACTCATGCCTTTGCAGTTCTCGAGCTGCCAGAAGAGCTCCCACGCTTCTCTATTTGATTGCTCATAAATGTAACATCCGATAACTATCGTTGCTGGAACAGTGTAGAGCAGCGAGAAGATACCGATACGGATCATGAGTTTCTCCAGCTTATCTGTCTTGTTGCCGTCGCTTTTCATGAAAGTCCTGATGCGGAACAACGCAATAAATCCAGCACACAAGAAGAAGGTTCCGATAAAGAGATAGACAAAGAGCGGTACAAGAATGAATCCGACCAACGCATTCATGTCGCGGATTCCTGTGTAACAAACTCCAGAAAGGGGATCCCCATCCACCTGGCCGGTTGCGAGAACTCCAATAGTTTTCCCTGCTGGAATGGACCAAGCGGCGAAGTGGAAGTACTGCGAGTTGCGTTCAATCGCTTCGTGGCCCCATTTCAAACCGGCAGCCAGGAACCAAGTGAGACTGAGCAGAACCCACCACAAACACGATGCCATCTGGAAAAAGTAGAGAAGCATGAAGAGGATTGTGCAGTACTGTTGCTTAGCACCCTGAACCAATGTCTTTTCAGCACCTTGATGATACGGAGCATTACACGCAACTCTATCCTCCAAAAAGAAGCCTGCGATGAACACCACAGAGATCACGAAGTAGCATCCGGAGAGGAAGATGATGGGTCGATCGGGGTAACGGAATCGGCTGCGGTCGATGAGAAATGTGAGAACGGTGAAAAGTGAAGATGCGGCACAGACAAACGCCCAGCATCCAACCCAGTATCTTGCAAAGTTTTGCTCTTTTGTGCTGTTAAAGTACATGTAACATGGGGCCCCACAATTTTGTGCCCTCATGAATGTGTAATCCCAATCTGAATCCACTGTCAGGGTCAGAGGACAGGTGAAGGGGACTTCTTTCGTGACTGACGGCTCCGTCGGCCTGGTAATATTTGGAGTTTTGGTTGAGGGAATAGTAATGTGTTCTTCTGTGCGATTCCGATCAAAACATAAGCCCCCTTCTGGAAACTGGTCGCACGAAAGACTCGCTGGCCATGAAAATCCAAATTTGTTCATCAAACTCTCGCACCCATTCCTAGCGCTCAGGCAAAGGGATTTACACGGGGGTAATGCAGAGTCCAAAACCGTGCAAACAGGGGCATACATCGAGCACAAGAAATTCTTGAGATCCTCTGAACATTGTACTTTCACGAGGGGATAGAACTGATGAACTTCCAGTCCTGCATCTTCTTGGTGCTGATGGTTGAGAAGGTTCGGCATAATGGTAGTATTATACGGCATATCTTCGCATAGCGGAATCGTTATGGCTTCACATCGCCCGTGTGTTATCCCCTCATTGTAGTCAAACTGAGCGGAAACCGTGCCAAAAAGCACCATCAAAGTCAGTATATATCCAACGGCTAGATGCCGGTCTTCTCTCACCAACCATCCCATCTTTCTACTGTATGTCTTTTGCAGTATTCCAATAATACAGATCTCCTTTGGCAAAACTAGAAAACTGGCTAAAGAGCGATGATCGGGTCTCGAAAAACAAGGATGATTCCGAATCAGGATGATAAACGGGTATTTCGGGCATCAACGAGACACCGAGAGGGTACCACACCAGCCAAGCCCGTGCATCTTGTGTATGAATGCAGGTTGAAAGCGTTCGCAAGACGGGGAAGCTCTCTCGTTCGCTCCGCCACTACCACACAGTGTACATCATCGGTAGACCAGTGTATTCATGTGACGTCACTGGGTGTAGCCGTGCTTGGGATCCCAAATTTGCATACGGTTCCTAAATCTGAGCCAAATATTACCCTTCACACATCCCAATAACGATTTCGAGCTCTAAAATCAATGTATGATGATTAAATCAGAAGTGTTAAAGAGCTAAATTTATCAAAAAATGTTCTATTACGCTCCTAGAAATGAGAGGTAACCAGTGAACCCGTTGCTAATCAATTAGTGATCAACCAATAGAAATGGACGATCCGTTCACGTGACTTGGGTAGATAAAAGGTTTTACAGCAGGTGCATCGAAGTGGGTCCTGTGTACAAATCCACCAGGGATGAATGGAGTTCTGTGTTTCTGAGGTCAAATTTGAAGCGAACTCTTTTGAGTTCACAACTCTACCAGGCAGCCTGTACTAATGGTGCTATTGTGAGTCGTTCCACTTCAATAAGTCCCTTGACAGTTGGGTAATTCATGTTTACAAAGTGATCATCATCTTCTCATTCAGGGTGTCATCATTGTCTTCCTGTTGTCCTCACACTCACAGTGAATGTGGTTTCTTTCACATCCATGCGTCCATGTTACATAACTTTCACAATGTACTATAGACTAAACATGACCTTCCTTAACATCGTCCCGCATTTGTCTACACATGAATCTTGTTCACGCTATAATTTAGCTTTTGATGAATGAATTTTCAATATATTTCAGAATGTTTGGACCAGCAATGTTCACCTCTGATATTGACCTTCAGTTGCCCTCTATTGAGCTTGATTCTAAAACAAAATTTTGGAAAGCCAAAGGACAGGTTGGAAATGATTTCCATGAAATTTATTAAGTACATGTAGTACAGTTGCGAGCTTTATGAATATTATTATGGATTTTACTTTGAAAAAACAAACGCAAATAAACGGCAAATACAAAATAAAACCTATTGAAATTGCTATAGAATTGGATAAATTTGCATTTACCCTCTTCCTCTTCTTCTTCGTTGAATATCTGCTTAGAAGGTTGTCACAGGTTAATACATTTGAATTTAAACCTTTTAAAATAATTGGCCATGATTATTTTTTTTTGTCTTTCAGGTTAATTAGCTAAAAATCACAAATGATGAAAATATGTATCTAAGGGGGTGTTGCTCAGAATCAACTGCAAATCAACTGCAACTTTGGAAATTGTAACACGCATTTTTATTCGCGCGCAGTGTGCGCATTTACCAAGACGCGCAAGAAACAATGATTTTGATTGGCGCATTCCGATCAAATGCAACTTGCGATCAATTGCAGCCGTTGAGCAACACTCCCTAAGATAGATGATTACTGTACTAGAAAGATACAATAGTGAACAATAGATTTGTACAAAAGATACTATTATGAAAAAGAAATTATATTTGATTTGGCGGAATAATTATTTTCATTTACCACCTTTAATGTAAAATTTGGAAAATTGATTTCAAAGAATTGTAAATTATTGATTTTAGTTACTTTTGTTTTGTATACTTTTTGTTTGAAATTTATAAATCTAGTTTATTTTTTGGTCTGAAGAATACGTTTGTAATTCCAAGCTTTCTGAGTATTATAGACTGTTTTGTGATATCAACACTAGAAATTTGTACCTCTGTCCAAAAATATCATGGCACAAAAATTAGAGCTTTTTATTTCACATGCATATTTGGTCCATTTTCATTTCTTTGTCTTGCAGTTTCCCCTCAACGACATATACATATCACATGACATAAGAACTCTCCCTAGAACAACAGACCTGTTCCTTAGCCTCTAGTCCTAATTGTTTCATTCCTCTTTGCTTCAGTTGCCAATTCAACGAGCCCTACCTTCGTAATACGAATCGGAGGTGGCCATCTCTCATCTGAGCCGCCATGATCTCACCCTAGGATACTGTAGAACACAGGAAGTAATACTATGCTTCAATTGGTCCAGCGGAAGTCGTACAAAATCCATGGACAAGATGACACAGACCCCTGGTTAGATGAAGACGCACACTAGGCTGTAGATCAACGTTTGATCCAAGCTCTGTCTAGACGTATTTCCTCTCTGATTTACAGGTGATAATTTCTGCACAACTTGATATTGTATCTATTTATGAACACTTTTTTAATTCAATTTATTTTGATACTAAAGTCAATCTTGATTCAATTTATATAACAATTTAATGCATAGTGTTACAATTTATATTTGGGCAGAAGACAATGAATAGGCTGGGACATCAAAGAAGTAGTTCTCGCGGAGGGGGCCCCCCAAACTAAGATAGAAAAGTGTGATATCAGTGAGGAAGGATGATAATATCAATGATAATTATGAGCAATGAATACAAGTAACACAAGTGCTGATAATGATGTTAAACGATTAAAAAGAATATTTGTTTTTATATACTTTTAGAATACATAATTTGATGAGCATCAAGTGTGAAATTTAGAATGAGATACTAGAGGCTGAAAAAATACTAATCTTCCCCACCTTCCAGATGAAATTAAAAAAAAGAAAAAAAAGAAAAAAAATTGTCTTCTCTTCTCCTTGCCGGCCTTACCAGAGAGATACAGCAAAGAAATATAAAAACAAATAACTTTTGAGGCGGATGAGCAGTGGTGAGAGAGAGAGAGAGAGAGAGAGAGGGGCATATGCATCATGTGTCTCTCCAGATCAATCACTGTGTATTCATGTTGTAAGAGGTGTTATGTCTGGAATAATAGTAATATAAACTTTTCTTAAAATGAAAGAAATTTATCAAAAGTAATATCAAATTGTCTCGAAATGAAAAAAGTTGAAATTGATTAAACAAGGATTACCAGGCACACAAAATTAATATTTCTGTACTACATACATATTCAGATAATGAAAAACGAACGAAGAATGGAATAAAATAGTGCTTTAAGAAGATAACTACGAACATTGAATAAAGAATCTTCCAGGCTCATAGTTCTACAACAGTGTGCTGATGGAAATAATATTTAAATTTTAGCTTATTTGAAACCCTAAATGTACATCTTGAAGCCTAATGTTTTCACAGCTTAGCTTATACACAGCATCAACTCTTTAGATAATATATATAGGACCTGGAAGTTGAGAATTTGCAAGATGAAAACAATGTTATAGAATGCCTTGGTGTGACTCCTCTTATTCATGTACCATTCATAATCCTAATCTCATTTTATATACTCCTCCCCTTTTCCATGTTATAATCACATTACTACAGATTGATGAAGATGGAAAGCCATAGACTACATTTCAGCATGAAGGAATTCAGTGCCTCAACCTATGTACAGGTATGCAATGTCAAAACAAGAATTTTCAGATTTTGTGTTCTGATGTTTGATACTGTATTGAATTTATGAACATAACACATCATATATATTCAAGTATATTACACATCATCATCATTATCATCATCATCATCATCATTAATACAAAAAGAAAAATTATTTAATTATCTTCTATGGAATGGTTGCATGAAAATGTCCCGACGTAAACTTTTGTAGCTTTTCATTCACTTTAGACACACACTAGATTCGTGGGTATAATTCATGAACATGACATGTGAGGGGCAACTTTAAAGATTGCTTTCATTTCCATGTAAAATGTATTCAAGAAATAAAATAATAAATATTAACATTTTCCACACTGATTAACCCATATAACAGCCTACACTTTGTGGGAAACTTTTGTTTGATGCGATAAAGAATTAATAAAAAATAAAGAACAGTATTATATTCTTACATGATACATGTGACTTTGAACTATTACATTATCTCATAATTTTTATTATTTCACTCTAGGCACTTGTATTTTCATTTCATTAGGTATGTTTCAATGAAATTACCTTCATATTTTTGTTTTGAAAGCAAATGATTTTAGATTCTAATAACTTACTTCTGCTTAACCTTAACCCACTTCTACTCTATAATGATGAGGAAAGGAAGTAGAAAACAAGAGCTCTACAGCCCAATTTGTCTGAAGAAAATTGGTTCAAAGTGCAGTTATAATAAGGGATGTTGGGCGTAACATATTGATCCAATTATGAGGATGAGTAAGACATGACAGTTATGGATTCTCTCTATCAACATACAAGCTTTGTGATGTAATTGTTAGCAAACATTCCCACAGCTCTGATAACATTCAGCTGGTAAGAAACTCAAGGCTTTTATTAGTGCCTTCCTTGCAATTAAGTGTTTTGCAGGAATTGTCTTAATGAATATTTCTGGGTATAGAATGGTAATCTAATTGGTTACTTCATTCTAAAAGTATTTAAATATTATGCATACAACAGAATGATCAGTTTGTTTTTCCAATTTGGATGATTGTCTGCCACTCTTGACAGGATATTAGTGACGTTTGTGTAGTCCACCTTTATTACTTCTTAAACAAACATTTGGTGTAGTGGTCATGACTCTAGCCTTTCAACCAGAGGGTCGCAGGTTCGAGTTCCACCCAGGGCGTTAATTTCCTTCAGCAAGAAACTTATTCACAAAGCTGCACTCTACCCAGGTGTGATTGGGGACCGGAAGGACACAGCAGCACATTATCCGATATGATGTGAGCGCCTATTTGGCTGCCTAGATGCTAAGGCTTGAATTGCCATACAATGACCGGGTAATAATATCGGAAGCACTTTGACCAGTCAATACTGACCGAAAAGGCGCTATATAAATCCGAAATATTATTATTATTATTATTAAGATGAAAACAACTCTTTATTTGTTGTAAAATATTTGTTTAACATGCTACAAGCTCTCTTATAGTGCAATATGCGAAGTGTCCACTCAGAAACCAGTGATTTTTAAAAACAGTGAAATTTATATGAAATTCAAAGGAATCTGTCTGTTTTTTCACTTTTAGTAGTAACTACCAATGATCACAGATATTACTAACAACCAAATGAAAACCATTAATTCATTTGAATTTCACTAAAAATTCTTTTAGATGATATATACCTTTATAATAAGATATTGAAATCTTGAGTGAAAAAAACCCCACAGTATTGTACAGATTGCTTTGAAATACTTTTGCATACTGCATCTCGGCTTATATCAGACAAAGTTCTAATCGTTCAGTCCTTAAAATGATTTTTTTTGCTTTTTGTCACATGCCCATTTGATGAATAATTGTATTGCTTTACATTCACTTGTTTAATTGGGTCATTGGTCTCAGAGCATTGAGTCGTGTTTATAGTGTAAAACGAAATGTATATAAAGAAGTTAAGAAAAATCAGGAGAGCTTATTACATAATTAGGTTACACTATTCCTGTTCATTATTTTCTAATGATTATATGACATTCCAATAGAGTATGCAGATTGATTCAAAATATTTAATGGGTTCAATCTTGTTTAAACTTAAGAGTATACTGAAAACAATGTTAATGAAATGTGAATTGCCATTATCAGATAATTTATGAATATATGTCCCTCTAATATGCTACATGCATGCTTTGCAACCAAGTAAATGTGCTCTTTTTAAAAGTTCCACATGTGTGATTTAACAAAAATATAAATCACAAAAATGATAAATGTTGAAATTCCAATATTTTTAAAACCACTAGGTCATTCATCTGTCAATTCTACTTTCAGGGAATACTAGCTGAACCTGGTGACTCATATGTTCACAAATTGGTGGAAATTTCTTGACGGAATACCTTTCCTTGAAGGAACATTGATTTACCTTGTTGCAGCAGGTAACGTGACTGTTTAACAGATGTCATATCCAATAGAATCTCATCAATTCAGTAATTTATTGAAAGGTATGTTGCATTTCAACCAGTTTTAAGGCAGACTTGGGGAGAAAAGGGGGTATATATTGGATATTTGTTTTTATTTATAAACCTGTATAAATTTCCAAAATGAATCTCTCTGTAATATTGCTTTCAAAATATATTTGTTATTCCCAAACTGGATCAGTCAAAGTACTGCTTCACTACTTATATCGAGATCCAAGATCAAAACTCAAGTGCTCATTAATTTTGCTACTAAATATCAAAATTTAGATTAACATTTAAGTTAACCACTAATGTGTAAAGATGAATTACAAAATGAAAATCAGTATGCACTGTCTATTTGAGAATTAATCAGGTATAGTTCCATCAACGAGAAGCAGAAATGTAAATGGCTAGCCCTAGATTATGAAAAAATTAATTTAAATATGTCATAAAATGAAATAAAGGATAGGGAACAAGCACTAGAAATATGAAACGGGGATAGTACCTTTTGGTATTATCTATCTTTCACAAATAATGTTATCAAGTTAACTTTTCATTTAAAACAATATATAAAGACTGTGGTTTAAACTTCCTTGAAGAAACACCCACTGTGGTCTGTGAACAGAAGATTTTGGGACTTGTAGATAGGCTATTCATTGCGGGATCGGAGAAGAATATAACAGCTAGATATGAGACCTAAAGATGATGATTAAGTATTAATTGGTAGCATATGTTGTTTACTAACATTTATACACTGGAATGTTGGTGTAACAGATAATACAAAGGGGTTCATCCACAAGAATGAAATTTCATTGGAACTCCAGAAAATGAAGCTTTAGAGTTTCTAAAGCCTCAGGTCGAATCTCCATGCGAAAGCAAATTGTGAATAGGATTGCAGTAACAACCAAGCGAGAAACCCTATGAATGGGACTGCATCATTAGCAGGATCCACTGCTATTGTGTTTGTAAACAACAGCTTATTTGGGACCACCAGGCAGACAAAAAGAGTCATCATTTCTCAAACTCAAGTGATAATGACCCTTTCCTTGTTGTATCAAGACAAGAAGTTGCCTTTTCTTTGTTCAGCTGAAAGAGCCTCCATTCTGGCAAGGAAATCAGTGTTATGGGAAGAGCAAACAAAGAGGAGGTACTTGTGACCAATTAAGGGGGCTGATTAGGTGTCAATGGATTACATAATAGAAGGCATAATGAAAGAAAAGTATAAGCTGATTGTGTGAGTTTGTGGATGTTTCTCAGTGACTCAAGCACAGAGAATGGTGGGAAAATTACCTGTTTGGTTATTAATTTTTTTTTTACTTGAAACTTATTACTGTCTCTATGACAATTGAGAGAGTTTGTTGATGTTTGCTCCAAGCAGGATATTCTGCTATACAAAAAGTAGTGATACTTCTAAAGCTTACTTATGATCCATGGAAACATAAACCATATTCTATATTTATTGCTTTGTGGTGACATCTGTTTCACTTTGAGCTTTGTGTAATTTTTAAAGAACAGTTGAACCCTTGTTTGGTGCATTTGACCCATGCTTAACAGATAACATACTTTTATTAGTTGGATGTTAAGTGTAATCACGAGAGTTGATTAATTTTTCTCCGTCAAAAATAAAAAAAAAATTCTATGACAATACAAACTTATATCATGTGCTCTAGTTTTGTGGTTTGGCTTGCCATGGTTAGTGTGATTTAAGTTATTGAATCTGGTTCATATTTTCAATGCCAGTAGAGGATGTCAAGTAAATAGAAAAGAAGAAGTATATTATGATATTTCAATTGTGAACATTAGAAACAGCTGAACTGAAATTTGATTTAGGTTGTTTGTACCATTGTTTGAGTTTTGTATATTGATTATTTCAATTATTTTACAAGATACAAAATACAAGATTCACTTTGTTCATGCAAAAAATGCACACAACTTTATTTTGATAGTTGTAGAAACACAAATAGCAATGATAGGACTGTTCTTATATTTTCAAGTGTAGAATAACTACATTTCATATCTTTTATGACATTATGTTAGATCAAGATCCATAACCATTTCTGCTATTTATTCAATATTATTTTTAGAATATACTTATTGGTGCAATCCTCCTTCAGTCTGGGTTTCACCGTTTGTATACGGACACTTACGCAGGTTTGTAGATAGTTATCTACTGTAGTAGTTCAGGTCCAGCACATTTTCATAGGGTCAGTTGGTAGGGGACAAAAAAGACAAATTTTGGGCCTCTATAAGTTTGTTTGTGTTCAGGTATTCCACAATATCTCTGTTGTAATGAGAATGTATCATAGCTTGGTTTGGACTATGCAGGCATAGTTAAAGCACACCCATCACTTTCTTGTAGATGGAACATATATAAAGATTATTCTTTGCTTTTAATGGACGAGCCTTTGACATGAATCTGATCAAGCTCGTTCAATTTCAATTTCTTGGCTCGCGGTTCGAGCCGACCCCAATGACAAATTGGCACGGCGGGTAGCCCTATTAGAAAGGAGGAACTAAGATGGCCGAACAGGACCGGGTGACAAACATTCCGCCAAACCAGCTGTGTCACTGGGGAAAGCGTCTTGCTGTGTGCGGGCCAAAGATGAAATTGAAAGGGAGGGCGATATGCTTTTGATGTGATTGAGTTGGTAAAGGAGTAGTTTATATTTGACAGTGTGTGGCTCCCTCCAGTGTACATCACTGTGACCGAATATATTGAAGAGCCAAAAAGAATCTAGGATGCTGGTAATTGCATTTCAAACACCAATACCAAGTATTCATGTTGTGGTATTTAGGCTATGACATACTGAGAATATGATTAACGTACGTTGTAAGTGCAAGCTCTCGTTATACATTAAATTTATTCTGTATATTGGATTTGCTGAGTATGCTGGCTTTCCTTTTATAGATGAAGACAAACCATGTTTCCGTAACTTATATTACCATAACAATTATGATAAAACATTCAGAAACAGATTCTGCGTTTACAGTTTACAGTCATATCATTGTTAAAGATATATTCTGGTATTTGTTAAAAAAAATAAAATGAATGTTCACAGAATCGCACAAAATGTGAGAAGAATGTTCAGAACTATGAATAAATAATATGTGCCAAAGTGTTTTGCATGAAAATGTATAATGGCAGAGAAATGTGCAAATAAAGGGTCAAAATTGGGCCATGTAGGGCCGACAGATTTTATACCAGTCCCACGCGCTGCTTCCTGTGTTTGCTACAGTGGACAGAGCACGTGGAGAATGACATAATTTCGCTTTTAACCGGTTTGAGGTTATCACATTAGTTTTCCCTTGTCTACACAAGTCACGTTGTGCTTTGTTTGTAACATAAGATTATTTTAATCATTCATTTTTCCAAATTGAAGTTCTTTGCAAGTACTCGATATTCGCTTTAAAACACATTAAGAGTATAATAAACGCTCAAACTTTCAGATTAATGAATGCTTTTGTAGTTTTCATAGTACCAGACATAAATAGCCACGGTATATTTTAGAAATATTGGACCGTTGGAGCATATACGTGTGCCAAAGTAAAAATTCCTGTAGATATGTCTCATGCATTTTCCAGCTGAACCTATTTAATCTTTACCAAATTGATTTGGTTATTATTCCAATTCTGTTTCTTTACATCATGAGACCTTGAACTACAATCATGGAAGACCATTACATACTCTTCTCTTTATGAGAAAGCTTTCATTTCATAATGCAGATTATACGATTATTGCTTAAAAGGTCATCCGTTAATCAAATTTCAGTTTTGCATTTCTGTTGCACTGATGGATATCTCAATAAGGATAACGGACTAGTTGTATTGATGTCTATTTGAATTTGTTCTATTTCATCCTGAATTTCAATGATATTTTGTTAAGCTTTCTGGAGTGGCTATCCAAGATTTAAAAAAAAGTAGCCAATGTAAGATGGTAACTGTTATAGACGGGGTCTTTTCGGCAAAATTTGTGTTGGGGATGCACTTAATGGTTACAGGGGTGCAAATCAAATTTTTAGAGTAATTGGCAATGAATGAGATTGAATGTTCAAACTAAACTTGGTCTCTAGGCTTTATTTGAAATTTCTATATCCCTTTCTCTGTTTACCTCTTTGACCTGTATATTTTACCTTTAACTACAGCTTTTGACCAAGGGAAATAGGAAAGTTCAGCTCACCACAATCCTAATTTATTTATTTTGGAACCTTGCTCTCCGTGTCCATCCACAAGTAAGCACAAATTGTGAGAAAACCTGAGTGAATAAGGGCGTGTTCGAAAGTCGCAATCGATCGCAAGCTGCAGTTGATTGGAAAGCGCCAGTCAAAATCATTGTTTCATGCACATCTTGTTACAAGCACATACTATGTGCAAATGAAAATGTGCGTTGCAATTTATAATTGATTGCAGTTGATTTGCAATCAACTGCAACTTTGGAGCAACACCCCCTAAGTATGAGCAAGGGTATAACAATTTCATGTTTTACTGCCGGAGGAAAAAGAAGGGACTATCATTATAAAAGCTAATGAAATCTGTAAGTTGATGAGAACATAGTTCTGAAACTTCCCTTTATCTGGAACGCAGCTCCAGTTTAGTGAAAGTCCCTCCTTTTGAAAGACACTCCATTAGGGAAGGGATGGCCAATCACCAATAGTTTTTTTTTTTTTTTTTTTTTTACCAATAGTTGGTTTTTAGTACTGGAATATGAAAATATAGGTTTGCTCCGAACATAGCAGATAAATGCTTTATTTAAAAAAGAAACTTGAGCAAAAAGGTTTTGGATTCTCAACCTTATCACAAGGGATTGCTTCTCACTTATGTTACAAATTTATCACTGTCATAGATATGCACTATATAATTCTTCTGAAGCAGTGATGCCTTCCCAATGAAGGTGGGGCATATCAAAAATGGAAAATGTTTCTTTTTATCTTGATGTAGGTGATACTGAACTTGCTGTCTGTAAAAGCACAAACATAAAAAAGTATAACGATTTATTGTACCAAATAACAACTCCCTTAACCTTAATGCAGCATTCCAATTTATGAAGGAATCTGTAGTTTTTAAAGGCTGATTGACGTAAGAAACAGTTCATCAATATCAACTTACAATTATTACAATTATTATATTGCAAAATTATGACAAAATTTTCTATCATATATGAAAACTTCTCTGTGTGTATGGTATTGTATGGTGCACACCTCTCCACTTTACAACCCCTTCACTGTGAGATCCATAGTACTTGAATGATGGGGTGACATGCCCTGATCACCATTAGGAAGGGAAGGTGTTTGTCACGTTTGGAGGATCGCTGGATGAATTGTTCAAACACCAATAACGTGAGCGGAATATGGTTCTACATCTTCTTGTGAGAGTGACAGTCTGTACCATGGGATCATTTTAAATGAATGTCATGGCATAATGTATCAAAATGTATTCGCTATCTTGTTACTGCACTCTTATCATCTTTGGGGAAAAAAGCATATCCAACACTTGGCTATATACTGTCCATGTAGCTATTGGTTGTAATATGTCTAACCTATGGTGGTTTTTGTATTTTTGCCAAAATGTTGATATGTTTTGACTAATAAAAGTGTAGACAGGATGATGCGCATTGTTTAAGAGTATGCTTTTTATGATATCTAGCTGTTTTTAGTCTCTCATAGAATCATATGTTTGTATAACATGTAAGATGATACATATTCTTAAAACACATATAATCATGGTATTAAACTCATAATTGCACAGCCCAATATATATTGCTTAACCAAGAATATTAGCTATAATGATTTGCTAGAATGGCAAACAGATAATGCAATTTTTCTTTTGAATTCAGAGTTAGATATCACCTGCCCTCCATCATGAGTTTTAGGTTCACGTTTGTTTGAATTGTAGGTTTGCAGATGGTTTTTATCTCAATATTTGTCGAGTGTAAAGCTTTCAGCGCCATGAGCACCGATAAGGTGGACCTGTGCGCTATACAAGTAGCCACCATTATTATCATTATTATTATTATTGTCATGTCACACTCCAAGTAAATAATGAGGGATTTCAATAATATATCAGGTTGATGTTTCACCGAATAAGGATCAGTTCTTGTGCATGATAAGTGATAAGTATTCGGCCCGAGACCGGATACAAGTTGCTGGTAAAGTCTTCATTAAAGTCTTTCGTTACTCGTTAAAACACCGCCCTGATTTATTGAAAAGATATCGATCCTCATAAGTTCATTTTGAATGAGGACCAATGAAGAAGAACCACACTGGCTAAAAGCAATTTCACCCTGAATTCTCTTCCTTCATGATGTGATTTTGAAAGATTGGTTAGAGAGATTGGTTAGAATGCAGTTTAAAGCATGTGAAGAGTTAATTGCCAAAAGACGGAACAAATTAGAATGCCACAACAAAAAATGGAGATTGATTTCACAAATGGTAGTTCTAAACTAATCAATTGTGAAGCAAACGTTTAACAAGTAAGCGGAATATGTAATCGTTGATGTCTTTTTTTAAATTTTCATTGTTGTTTGTTAGTATTTAAAAAACGATCCCATTGGTGTGTTTTTTAAATTGTTTTTTTTCTGTGTTATATTATGTTTGATTATTTCTATGCTACTTAAACTATGTTGTGTATATTTGGATTAATAAAACATGAATTACAAAAAAAAAAAAAAGAATGAGGCTTTATTGATTACAATTCTATAGTTCTATCATAATTTATCATTTTCATAAGTAATGTATGTCTCTATCCGTATCCAGTCCTCACCCAATTGGGATATCCCCCAGTCATAATAGTTCTGCCTGATGGTGGTGACTGATGATGATAGATGTATGCTTTTGAAGGAGACTTTCCAGAACAAAGGAAGCTGGGGCTTTGAGCTATCAAGCCATGATGTCTTCATAAAAGTATTTTAATTGGAGACAACATCGGTCATGCACCAAATGAGATATATTCAATGAATCTTCATTTGTTTATTATTCAGGAAACGGGATCCATGAATTTATAAATGACATGTCAACCTGCAGACTCGGATGACAAGATTTGTATATGGATGCCGGTCATTGCCTTATGAAAATGCCTCAAGCCACAAACCCAAGACACATCTTTTTCAACACTATCCTAATTTTCTCCTTAACCTTTTTGAGATAAAAGGTTACAAATGCCTTCCAATATTTCTTAAGTTGTTGATTCTGTGTGGGCCTGATGGCAGTGAACTTAGTTTACATTCGACAGAGCATATGGTTCATAGGATAAGGATTGAGAGGAATGGGTAGGGTGATTTTTTTTTCAGAAGTCATTCCAGATCAGTTGTACTTGAGTTTATTTTAGTCTACTTTGGTTAGCAAAACATGCCAATCAACTGATGATGGCTGTGCTTCTGAAAACATATCAATGTCAGGCTGTCAAGGAGATCATGGCCAAATGAACAGAGAACTATTCCAAATAGCCAGACATATATAGGATTCATCATAATCAACCAGCCAAGCAGTTTCAGCATTTGATAAATCGTTTCAAAAGATGAGCATTAAAAAGTATTAATATATCTACACAATATTTCAGAAAATTAACCCTTAAGATGAAATTCATTCATACATGCATGCCACAAATATTTCTAGAGTTTTTCAAAAGTCCTTGTGTGGGCTGAATAGAAGAGATGACTTTATCCTCACCAATCTGTATGAATGCGATGTTTCAAGCTGTTTCCATGACAACACGCAGTCAGGCATGAATCTCTACTCTAAGAAAAATATTTTACAGCAATAGCTCATATACTAACATCATATAACTAACGGGTAGATTGACAAATCCAAATGAGATTATTTTTTTCTCTCTTAATGGAGTATTAGATTTAAAGGAACAATATATCTATATATGGAATTAATTATGGTTGCTAATCATGCTGTGTTATTTGGCTACTTGTTTTTGTCATGACCAACTTGAAGTTTTGGAAATATATCTATAATGAATTGTCTATTTCAGGGTAGAAAGACATCAATCGTGGAACTCTTTGTGCAGTGTCTTCATCTGAAGAAATCACAATACTTACAACATTGGTTACACAGGTTTCCTTGAAAAAAATCAATTAGTGCCGGCTAAAAAAAACCTAGACATAATTGTCTTGGTTTATACTGGAATACCTGAAAGTTGTGAGATGGGGCTGCAGCAATGTTCTTTATGCTCTATACAAAGTAATTTGATGTTACATTATTTTGAATGTCATACCAATGGGTTATCGTTATAACATTAACAGTTTATATGATTAAAAACATCATCATCATAAATCATAAATGCTTTAAAAATATCTTGCATTCTTTCTGCCTCATACTGTCTATCCACCCCATCCCTGTGAAATTCTTCCATGTCATTCAGAGAGTCGCGTCGAAACCAACCGTAATCTCATTTTAGCGGTTCATCGTTGTGGAAACCCGGTAGCAGGTCCAAGGTTGCAATGTCACATCACGTTCTCCCTCAATGACTACAAAAGATCTCTGCTAACGTAATTGTCACCCTCTGCCCGCCCGCCCATCCTATTCCTCCTCCCATCATGGTTAAGGTTTAGCTGAAGATGTACTGAGGTTTCTATAATGCAATTTAGAAATGCCAGGTGTTCCACTGATTGGCTTCAATTGCATGTGATGAATGTAATATGAAACTCATAATGGGGGACATTTTTGCCTTTGATTTGGGTTTAAGTTCATGTGCTTGGTTGGGACAGGATGGATGCTGAAGACACCTTAGGATGAAGATGTTTTGTTTAATCATTAATTCAAGGTTAATCCATGAACCTTCATGTATATGAATAAATCTTCTTTGCATTGATGACGATTCACATTTAATTATTTTCGTATAAAACCATTTTAATTGATCAGCTATTCATCAATGTTTTCTAGAACTAATGTAGTCTTCTTAGACAAACACGTATCTCTCTTGAAAAATGATTGGATAAACTTCACAATCTATCAGAACAAAGGAAAAAAGTATTGGCTATGGTTTGTGATTTCCATCAAGAATTGCGAGCTAAATGATGCATTTGGTGTAATATTTGTATTTTGTGAATTGTCTTTGGTTCTTATTAGTCACTACTAACCATTATCACATAGGACAATCATACAAAAATGTGGGTAGATAAGATTTAAGTCGGTATGAAAGTCATATTGAAGAACCTAAATACCAATTCAGGTTATGACCTCTGTTCTAATGTCCAATATAATGGAAATGAAGATGTATAGATTTCCTGGCATTATTTATATATTTTTAATTAAATGTATGTTTCAAACGTCTTTACTGTGTTCTTGAAGACAAATTGACTTCATGATTGGTCATAGTTTCTTTGTCTCTGAATATACAACAATGAAAGTATTAAATTTGGTAATTCTTCATTTTTAGACTAGCCCAAAGTGTTGATGATAGAATTCTGATATTGTCCATCCCTGAGGTATGATCGCTATCATTCTCATCCCTCTGCTCATCTGAAATCGATAACCCTCTCAATCTACCCCATCAAGGGTTTTTCATTTCCAATGCCAAATATTTTGCACCAATTGTTTTTTCAGATGCCCTGAGTTGGCGATACAATTCACAGACCAATTACTCTGCTAGCAGGCGGTGTTGAGGAGGTGAATGTTTTGTGGGAATGCTGTTGAATGGATGGTATGTTTCCTTGGTCCCGTACCCATTCGATAGTGACAGGTTCACAGCAGGTAAGAAAAGACCAGGGAATGTTACTGCTATGTTATCATTCGTCATCAGATACCTTGGTTCATGTTCACCTCACGTTCCCTAGCATCAGTTTATTCTCCTCAACCCCATCCTCATTCATATGAAGAAAAGTATGGCATTAGTTCTAAATATCATACAAATTATAAGCATTTGGTGATTTTCCTGGTATCAATGTCATTGCAAACATTTAGATAAAAATCAATGGCTTAAATGTGGGTAAAACATTGCTTCATTTTGAAATATAGCCAAATTCTGACTTTGACGGATATGATGATAAAGTTGCCTTTGTTATTTTTCAAAAGTTTTATTCAGAAAGTAGTCTGCAATGCTTGCACATTGGTTGTTATAATAGTGTTTTATTTTATTTTGGTGGATGGTAGAAAAAGTAAATGATAAGTGCACAACTTTTGTGCCCAATGATGTCCTTTATGGCACACATTATTACGCTCATCAGTTGCATACTCATTTGCTTCCTTCTGCCTAAACAAAAACAAATTGATGGTGAATACAAATTGAGCATATTGCAAGAACTGGAAAACGACTGGCTATATAGGAGGTACTATGTAATTCGCGTGCAACAATACCATAATATGTTGTGCAGTGTATATATTTTCATAAATTCTCTTCAGAGAATGTACATCTTGATTCCTCGTACAAAATTTGTACAGCTGTATATTTGATTAGTGTGAAAGGCCCCCTCAAATATGAGAGTGTTGAGTTTGAACCTGCCAAGATGAAACACAGAACCGTTGCAATTAAAAACCACTTGAACTCTTAATATAGAGGGTGCACATCACTCCTGAAGCACATGTGTGGTTAGATTATTCAGCTGTCACTGGAATAGATGCTTTCAGTAAATAGTAACCCTAGAAGTAGAAGAAACTCTATATATTTTCATAGCCACATGAAAGGGTTACTGTTCTATTCCTGTATGTCCCATTGGTAGAAGGGTGACTTTACAGCAGTCTTCTCTAAATAAAAGTTTTATTTTTCACATCAATCTTGATCCAGACAATATATGGAGATAATAACTTTCAATGTATTGTCCCAAACATTGTTTATACCCTAAATATAATACGCACATCTTAAAAAAAATTATAAACAAAGATTGTAATCGAGAAAACTTCATACATCCTTATTGTAAATTGGTAAATGTATTTCAAGAAAAGAAAAAACGCAATTTGTATATTATTCTCAGTGAATTCACAAACGTGTTTCGTCTTTATGTGATTTCTATATACATGTATATTAGGCTAAAAATTGTTTGGTTGCTCTCCACATCCAAATTGAAAAAAAAATTGTAGATTATTATGTAAAACATGTTATTTTTAAGGCATTCTTAGACAACCAAGTAGTTTCGTCCATTGACCCTTCAGCTACTTGTACATATAACAAAACTTACAACAATAAAAACAAATATTAAAATTGACTCCAGACAAAAACACGTTTTGATTTATGAAGATACTTTTTTTCCATAGCACCATTGCTTTATTACCCAATTTATCTAAAATTCTTAATAAAAGTACCACATCACGCTTAAAATTTGTAGTTTTTAATCTGATAGAATGTTACTCTGGAAACCTAATTTTATCACATTCATGCCCCAATATTTGCATAACTGGTATTTCTCCCATGGCATGTACCTTAATGAAAGTCTAATGGGTCATGATATATGAGTCATGGGTTTATGTGGATTAATTGCATGTGAAAGCATCTGACAGGGAACAGTTTAATGAGACAAGACGTAGCCAATCACCCCATGTCATCAACCATAAAATATGATGTCATTCTCTTTCTCTCGCTCGCCCCTCCAAGCTGTTGTCTTTGTCATGTCCTATGTTGAATTTTCTTTGATGATTCCTCACATGAAAAGATTAATGTTTTTCATATTTCAGAATGCTGTTTTTGAAGATATTTTGTTAGTTTAACGTGTCAGTCTATTTTTGCTCTTAATCTTTATCTGTCTCTTTTGGTATGTCATCCCATCTCTCTTCAGGCGACTGTAGTCTCCGTGGTATCTTTGCCTATTTTATCTGTTTCATCGATGTTCAGTATCCCACATGATACATTTTCTTTTCATGCTATGTTCTTGAACATTTCATTTGTTTTCCTTCATTAGTGTGTTTCATTTTCTAAAATCCTTCCCCTTGTTTTTCAATTTTTTTTAAATATAATTTTGTGTTTGTCCTCTCTTTCACAGTATCTCTCCTATCCACCAACCTCCACCAATAATGAAGGCTATATGTTTACCACTCTCGCCAACCTTCTGTTGCTCATGGTGCTGGAGGGTTTTCGCCAATATTATCCGGCTTTATCAGGTAGACACTTTGATACCTTTGTGTTCCACATAATTCTTATGTTCAATAAATAAAATCTGTATATTTTGTATAGGCTATCGTGTCAACATCAAATAAATCATCATAAGTCCTGTCTACAGGTCTACTAGCCTCTTACCCTCTCAATGTGCACTTTCCTTCCCATGTACTCTTTCACATTCTCCATTTCACTGTGAGAAGAAGGGACATTGAAACTAGAAAAAGTAAGCAACTTCATTCAAACATTTACAATAGCTTGATAATGACAAACAGAACTTGTGTTCATCCACTGATTAGGTGAGGCACATATTCAACATTTGTCCACATAATAAGTGGGAAGGATTTTTTTCTGTGCATCTACATGTACCTATTATGAATGCTTCAATGGAAGTTGTTAACTTTGTCCAAATCATATGTCCATTAAGATCACAGTGTTACTTTTCCACCAGTGTACTCCTGGTACCTGGTGGTTCTAGCTGTCAATACATATTTCCTGATATACACCTGCTCTCACCTTCATAAACAGTGCATGTTATCTATTCTGTGCCAAACATTTTTTGCTCAGGTATTAACATGATTGTATTGACAGTTTGGAAGGTTTTAAAAGCAACAAAACGCAAAGTATTTTTAAGGGTAGACAGCTACACAGAAGTAAAGTTCATTGTCATTATTGTTTGATTTTTGTAGATCAATAAACAGAAAATTGTGTGAAAAATATGGGTTATTAATGATGCAAATAATTTCAATAGGAGTCGCAATATCAGGGATCACTTTAAATATTTACATTTTTAAAAAGATGTTCTTTGAGATGGGAATGAGAAGATTATCTTCTTTGGGGTTGAAGGAAAGGACATAGAAATAGAAGTTGAAGGAATGTAAGAAGCACAATTTAATAAACCCCAAAGAGACAAGTAAAATGTCAGGGAATAGCACAAAGAGCCTTGTGCACATTTGTAGTATTTGAACACTGGAAATTGCTCAGGGAAAATTGACCCACAATAGCAACAAGCTACTCAATTGACTCTACCTAAAAAAATTATGGTGTCATGATTAAGAGTTTCACATCTTCTATAGATCATTACAAAGATTTTGTATACTCTCAATCTAGGTATTGTCTTATGGCATATTTTGCTTGTAAAATCTGCTGTGAGATTGTTAATGGCATGCACAGTCTTCATATCCCTTGGACCACTTCGAAAAGAAGTCTCTTTTGGTTAAACCTAATTGCACAATATACCTGGTCATTAGGATGGGTTTATGAAGTTCATATGAAGATGGATGATAAGTGCCTTATATCCTGGATCTTTAGAGAAAAAAATATCTTTTTGATATAGCACAGATTTTTCTACTCACTGGTAGATGTTGGCTAAAGTTTAATGGTGCACTGAAAATGAAATCCAAATATCTGCAGGATATTTTCCAGCATTCTGAACAATGGAGAAAGAATGAGCAGATGATTGTTAGAACACAAAAGTGCCAGGGATTATATACAAATAGGCAGGTGCTATTCTTCCGCTTGATCTCAATTGAATTCTAAGAAATTGATTGACCTCTTATTCTGTAACTGTGTTTACTTCAAGTCTTAAAATCTCCTGAGAACATTTAGAATCCCTAGATCAGCAGGTGTATTACATTGATTGTCTCCATTCAAATCTACATGTGCTTTTGCAGTTACCTAGCAACTGTTTCCACTATAGCTGAACATATGAATTGATTTTAAAATCTTTGTAGACTTTACAGGTGCCTGGGTATTGCATGAAAGTAGTTACAGTGAGAGAATACATGTATGTCTTGAATCATAGTTAATCTTAAGACAAAGGTGTTGCAGTTGTTCAGATAATTTTATATATTATGTATTAAACCCAGGCAAGGTTTGAACGAAATAGTTCTTCCAAATGTAGCTTGTAGACACACATATATCACACCTTTACTCATGATAAACATCTGGGTTTGTTACTTATTATTATTATTAATATTATTTCTGACACTTTTCATGTAGTACTTTGTGGGAATGAAATTGCCAAGATGTTCATAGAGGAAGAAGTAGAGAACCGCTGTAACGTACGCATTCTTGCTTGACAATCTGAAATCACATCCTTCAATCAATTATCATTAAAAAACCTAAAGTTATTGAAAACAGTGTCTGAATTTATTTCATTTGACCATGATTTTTTATTTCTTAATCAGACTGATAATCGACTTTCATTTATATCACACGATGGTTTTCATCTACCTCTTTGAGAGCCTTTTGATTTTCAACCGAATTCGGATTAGTACTGATTTATGTCATTCATATGATAATGATTTCTTCCTAGAGGGAATACATTGGGTGACTTCAAGTACGGTGTGCGGTGTTGGTGTTGGTGTTGAGAGAGCAGATCGGCCCGTGAACCGAGCTCCAACACCGGTGGTCGGTTTACAGAAGCGATACGATCGCTGTATCGATCGCCCAACACCAGCCACGATACCGAGTGACGTCACTCGCGCTCGCAGAAAGCCTCGCGAACGGCTCAACGATAAAATAATTTTGGGTCCGAAATTCTCAAATTAATCTATTCTAATTCATACAAATCGTGCAATCTTTTTCAAAATCCAGAAGAAAAAATATTGCCTTCCAAAATAAAGTATTTGGTTTTAGTTTTCATTTGCAAGTTTCACCGACATGTCACGAGTTTTCGGAGCAAAATTGCTACTGTTCTGTGTGGAAAACGAATGCATGATTTCAACACCAACACCAACACCGAACTTGAACTCGCAATTTTCCCGATCCCTAGGGGTTGGTGTTGAGAGATGGGAAAATTGCACGTGAATCGTCAACACCGACCGTGATCCTCGGTTCAGCAGACGACATTTAACACCAGCAACCAACACGGGCGACCGGAAATACGTCAGAATCTTGCGAGATCAACCCCAACACCGACAGACTTCAGGTTAGGTGTTGAGGCTGGTGTTGGTGTTGCTGCAACACCAACACCAGCGTTCCACACCGTACTTGAAGTCACCCATTGTGTTTCCTAATGTGCTTTTATTGGGTCATGAACAACCCATTATTTTTATCACTGTTTATTGAAGTGCTTTCCGTCTTGCTGTTTGAAGAAGAATCACATTTTATCTTTAATGCATCACCCATTTCTGTAATTCCTGTCTCCATGGCAACTCCTCCTAGATGCTTGGTAGGTGTCCTTCAGGGAGATTAATCATTGTATGAAGAGTCCATCTTCTCTTCAAGGTGGTCTTAGAATCTAACGTTATTCAACTATTCACAGGAGCTTTAACATACAATGTTGTTTAGTAATACAAGTAATGATAATATTATCAAGGAGCAATTTATAACCCTTGGAACAAATAAGTGATAATTTCTAACCAACTTATCTCAACAGCTATATTTGGTTATCAACATTTTTAAAAGAAAAATATCCTATTGGTATGTACTAACCTCATCAGGGTAGAATGTCGCACAATGAAGATTAATTTCTTGCAGAAGTAGATTAACACCCTGGGTGGGATTTGAACTGACATTCCTCCAATCATAATGCAAGATCAGGAACCACTTTACCATGACACTTCCATATTTTACCCACATACAGTAGGATTAATAATAATATATAATAATATATGCAATTTATATAGCGCACGTATCCACTCTCATTGCTGAGTGCTCAAGGCGCTTTGCATTTATTACCCTGGCTTTAGCCCGGCAGCCACCAGCGCACTTGACATTTCAAGGAATAAAGATTTCTGCCAGGTACCCATTCACCTCACCTGGGTTGAGTGCAGCACAATGTGGATGAATTTCTTGCTGAAGGAAATAGACGCCATGGGTGGGATTCGAACCTACGACCCTCTGGTTGAAAGGCGAGAGTCACGACCACTACACCACGACGCCTCCACACCATTATGCATTATTTAAGTTGTTTTTGCTGTAATTTTACATCAGGTATATAAAAAATGGCAGAGGTGGTTGGGAACTTTACCTTGAATATTTCAGGAAGCTTCCTCAAGTTAGATTAGATTTCACCGTACTGGAAAGCCACTGCGATGGAATTTTCCTCCAAGTAACTTGCTGAATGGTTTCTAAATACTTACTTTTCCTGCGGTTGTTTAGATGGGAAACATACTTGCCACAAGCAAGACATTGATGAGCTAAATTTGTTTTCAAAGGTAATATTCTCATGCCCCTCAACATGTATAGCTGGAAGCTGGAAGCACGGGACTGGAACATTATTCATCATTTGTATTTTATTGCAAAATTAGAAACAGTTAAGCATCTTTTGGCAAATACACATTCCATCATATTTAGAGATTATACCAGTACAGGTTTTTTTGTTAATTTATTGACCATTTTTCTTTTGGTATTAAACGTAATTTAATCTATTGCAAAAATAAAAAAGCAATCAGTCAGTCAGTTGACGAACAGGAAATGAAAAATGGTTGTCAGAAAAATAGATGGAAGAAAAGTGAGCAACGAAAGAGAGAGAGAGAAAAAGAAGAAACCGAGAGAACATTCCAGTCAATACATAACCTCTGATATTGATTACTGAGCAGGACTGAGGAGAGAGAGAACGAGAAGAAATGGTGATCAAGTAAAGAGCGGGCGGGAAGAACCAACCCTCCAGTCAAATTCAGATTTCCTCAAGCACATGATGAGAACGTGTGAAATTGGGAGGCACCTTTATGAAAGGGGGAGGGGTGTTGAAGCACTGGTAGTGAACTATCAAACAGATTGGCATTTTAAAGTAACACCATGTGAGGGATGTGTTTGACATTATTCTTTCTGGTTTGGAGTAGAATAGTGATTCCTTGATATGAGTGATGATGAGTATGATGAGAAGGATGACAAATGTAGGACAGAATGGCATTTTACACATACATTTACCATAGGAAATTAGCCTTGTCGGCTTTTATGGGTTATCCAGTCATGTATGTTGCTACTGACGAATAAATCAAATCAAATCAAATCAAATCAAATCAAATCATTTAGGCCATTACATGTGACCTGTGTGACCAAAATGTTTACTCTTTGGCACATAAACTTATTTTGAAAAAAAGAAAGCATTGCATTTTCTTCATATTCTACTCAATATTCATAAAGACTTGGGTACTGGCGTCAAAATGAGCCATGAATCATTGTAGCTGGTCCTCATGCCACAGACACAGATAAATGGAGAGGAATTTTGTGCAACATGCACACAATATCATAGATCACACCCATCACACAAAATTCCTGCCCATTGATTGCTACTTTGGCACTTTGCATTAAATGATAGAACTGTAACATTTTCCTTCAATGATATACCTTCTTGTGATATTCATAAGAAAGTATTTTTCAAAAAATCTCTAGTATGTTTATGAATTCAGGCTAAAGTAAATACAAAGTGCTCAATACTTTGTACATCCAACATATGTTTTTCTGAATCGTAAAAAGCAAGTTAATATAGTCCACAGATTATACTCCATCATGTCCATGGAAAGACCAAATATGTCGAAGGGTGTGGAACACTAATACTGCATGACAGTTTTCATTATGCTATTTCACCTTTAGCATGGAGTTTATTTATCCAATATGGCAGAGGATGTGAGGATTAGGATATGGTATGCCCGGCTTCTTTCTTTTCAATGTTCATTGTCAAGCACATGTTCCATATTGTGTTAAGCCACAAAAATCTTGAATATTTCATATATTTGGATAAGAGTACCTCTATAGATAGATATATGAATTCCAGATATTGCGCTCTGTCATGGAATGAATTTGTTTTCTATATGTGCGAAAACAAAAACTAAACTGACTCAGATCTTTTGCTCTCCCTCAGTACAAAATGCCATTGGTTCTAATTAAAAAATTAAAGTGTAAAATCCAGAATTTTTGTCCTCAAGAGTAAGTAAATATAATATTATCTATACCCATAATATCAATCATATACTCCCTTTGAAAAAAACCCTTTATTGTGCATTAGTTACTGTTTGAGAGTGAAGGTGAAATATCATTCAATATGTCACAGAATGAACATATGATTTGATTGGATATTTTGAAAAATCTGGTATAAACTTTAGCTTTTCTCAAAAAGGCACACTTCTGATGAACCTACCAGAGAATGTAATAAATCAAATTCATTCCCCACTGTCAAAGTACTTTAATATTTGATCAAGCAAAATGGTGCAGATTTATCATTGCAACATGAGGCCATAGGGTTGCCAGGCTCTTGCATCCTTTATCCCTACATCCAGATCTATCATTGGGGTCTCTCAAGCATCATTAGATTCGTAATGGATGTGGAGATGCAATCCATAGAAGTGTCAAAATCAGCATCATTAACACATTAAAAAGCAATTTTGAATCATTTGTAGACATCTGGTCTGCTGCACAAAGAGGACTCATTACTCCTGGCATAGAGCTATAACATGATGGTGTAGATGGTATTCTGCTTGTAAGGTGTGGAGCTGATGTCATTGATATCAACATTATCTCATTCACATTCACTGCCAATTTGTTTGTGACTTTTCTTCCCAATTATGAACAAAGTTCTTCTAATGAGCGACACTATTATCAGCATATTTGCTGTCGTCATCAACATCACCATCATCATCTTCATTGTCATCATCGTCATCATTACCTTTAATGTTGTCATCATCATCATCATTATTGTCATCATGTACATTATCTTCATCACCATCGTCGTAATAATCATTTCCATCATCATTGTTAGAATCGCTGGTGATTATCTCTATTTAGTTGCAAGAAAGATTGATTAATTCTTTTTTCATTCTGTTTTTTGGACAGCTTAAGGAAATGATTGCAACTAAAAACATTTTAATTGATGAATTATTATGCTCGTTTCACCGACAGTTGACCGACAGTGAGGCAGGTGAAATGGCCATTTTTCCGCATATGGTCATATGGTTCCTAGCCTCTTCACTGCCCACTCAAATAAAGGATTGTTGCCATCAAATAATCTGTTACCTTTCATATTTGATTGTCAGTTCCATCATTATTTAATTGAAGATGTAGTCCATTAAGCAGCATCCTTCCTCCTCCCATCTAATAACATCTGCTGTCATTATGAAGTCAAGGAAAGTCCATCATTTCGAGAGTATTTCCACATATGTTTGTTGTATTTCCTGGGTACACTACTGTATGGTGCTCACATTTTACCATTTGCTTTTGTTTTCAATATCGGCTACAATTAAACTGTTGTAGAAATATAGGAAAGAAATAACCTAATGGATATTAAGAGTGATCTCTATAGAAAAGAATTTACATTTCTAATTTAAAACACTTCATTTTGTTTCATTGCTACATTCTTTTGGAGAATTTTGCATGTTGTTAAGGATGAAAATGAGCATCTGATTTTGTTCATTTCATGTACGGTATATAGATATAGATATGTATCTAGATATGTACTTTTAACATTATATAAACTATTTCTGAAAAGTTAAGTTGGCCACAGACAATAGAACCGTACGCCATGTATTCAACTGTGCGGGCACAACAATCACAAGCCGGTTCCGACTTGAATAGCGTTACAAAGGACCATTGAATTTGCATTCGACTTAATTTTTCGAAAATAGCTTATATCGTGTTTTTTCTGTGCTTTGTCGGAAAGATCAATGATTTGTTTATTAATTTATCTATTATAGTCTTCTTTTAAAACAAGGTAGGTGCATTCAGTTGTAAAAACTGCTTTTCAAGCACGCCCTGTATACAATAAACATGCATTCTCAAAAAAAAATACAGCAAAAACAGCAATAAAAACATACTATGGTAGAGCAGCAAAAGAAAACATGAATAAAGATGTATATGAAAATACATTACAAATTTAAATATCATTCAAATACATGGTGCTCATTTCAAAGACTAAAGTTGATAGTTCATATTCTAATTTAAAGACTGGTCATTATTTTTTATTCTCACCTGTAGATTTATTAAATGAAATAAATAAATATATACAATCGTAAAGGAATCAGAAAATGAATTGAAGTCATTGTTCTGCAAGTATATTCAACATGATCATTGTTCTCTATAAATAGCGACACATTAATTCGCATAGATACATTCCTGAATGATTTTTATATGAGTTGGGTGTCAGGAGGTCTATCTCTCACATTACAAAATGGAATGTAGATCAAATAAATCAAACATTAAATAAGTCTCCAGCTCAGAAGCACACACCAGGTGAGATCTCTATGCGTCAAGGAAGGAATTTCAAGCGGGTGATGGTGACAACGCATAAATCAATTTTATGAAGAGGTGCTCATTCCATAACCTTTAAATGGTTATCTGATATATCATTAGAAATATGAACACCATCTTACTGAGTTCCTCATATCCTCCTTGCTTGAAATCTATGAAACTAGAGCTTTTAATTTGGAAGGCTGCTTCAGTTTTCCACATCTCCTGTCAGATTGGTCCCTTACATCTGACGATGTAGGACCCTTGACCTCACTCTTAGAGATGAATTCATTGTTCAAAAGTAATTATAAGACCTCTTTGCATCATGATGAACTAGTGAAAGGGGTATATAGTGTATGGTTTGTAGACAGTAGGCACTAACTCCAAGTTTAATGCGTATTATTTAAAGAAGGAACCATTCAACTTGGATTTTTAAATTGGCCCAATGGAACCCCCTTAACCCTTCTACACTGAGCTACATTTTAGTATTTATAGACTGTATTTTATCACCAAGAGTGATGGAGAATGTTAATGTGACTTTCACGATAAATGCAAGATAAATTCCAAAATATCCTTTTTGCTCCAATTGCTGTTGCTTTGATTGCCTTTTGGCTTTGGTATCAGATATTATGGGGATTAACTTCCTATTGGCCGTAGTAAAAACTCTGGATGTATCGTGATAAAACATTCAGATTATATATAGCCATATTTTGTACGTGTGATGTCAAAAGGCATTAACTCCAATTTATGAGTTAACATCCTTCTTTCCCAATTGGATGATTTATTGATTTTTGGACCGATGTGATCTCATATGTAAAAAAGCACCTCTATTTGTGTATTTGCAGTAGAATACAAGTTTGGGTAACACCCAAGCTTTAACTTACCTATGATAATATGTTGATAATGATAACAACATTGGATAATCTTGGAGGAAGAAAATAGATTCTTCCTCCAAGGGATAATACTTCCAATTTAGCCTAAGTAGCTGCTAAAGTTTTACAAACTGAAACAGCTAAAAACAAATGAGAGAAAACATGCCAACAGTTACCATGCCCTCTGCCTTTCACTTGTGATGAAAGCCTTGAATTAGTATGAAAATAGAATGATGTATATTCTGAAAAATGATGGCATCTCCGTAGATGATGTCATTGGTCAGAGATGAATTAACCAAAGACTCCCTATGAGTATGTCAGATACTGTAATATGTTATCTCTAAGGTTGCGCTTTCAAGAGTGTAAAATAATTACACTTCAGGAGTTTTGTGGAGGGTTTTTTTCAAGCAATTTATTTCTTTAAGCAGAAGTAAAATTACATTTTCATAGAAAGAAGAGGAATGTTAAAGTCATTAGGTTCAGGGTAAGAAATTAATTTATCTTGTCTTGTAGCCTACATGTGAATATAACATGTGCAATGGATGAAAATTGGCTCAATACTTTTGTACAATGTTATGTATATAAGTAATTGTGTCACTCACTTCACAGATTATTAAGATGGATATGTTGTGTAGAATGCAACCCACTTAGGCAGAGGTATAAAAAGGATTTAGAATTGGCATATAGACCATTTTATTAGGTCCTATATATCTACCACCAATATTTGTATACAAGCATGGATGTTGATATGCTCTCTGCTCTCGTATAGCGTAAGATGGAATGGGGAGGATGGCTGGGGTTGGTGCGGTGGATCAATGTATATCAGGCCTCTTAATCCTCCCTATGCATTCCTTAATGAGAATAGAATTGGTCCCTCGTCATACTCCCTGCATCTTCCATTAGCTTTATGCAAGCCTTGCTCTTTACAAATGAAAGGGATGATTCTGCCGTGCAATGCCCTCGTCATGGAAACCGGTCCTCAAAAATAAGCTTCCTCGGCTTTGATAGTGCACTGGTAATGAAATTATGTGAAAAATTGCACAACCTGCCCTCTCTGTAATTGAATGATTGTGGACGTAAATTTTGGCATGATCTCATTAGGTGTGTAATGTGTTTAGATATTAGGTTGTTAAATGTCACTTTTGATGAGATGATGTGTAGCAGATAGTGTACCTGATATACAATGCTGATCTGATTTGTACAGGTAAAATTTGTTGCCTGCTTCTGTCATGAGTACCAGAAGTATTTTGAGACAGGCTCTGAATAATTCATGACCTGCTTTAATGCAACACTTCCTGGTATTAATGAAGAATATTTTTTTTATTTCATGGATGCACAATTGAAGGATATGCATGTTACTAATTAAACGCTTAATATATATGTAACATTGAATATTATTGAATATAAGATTAATTATGCGTACTTGAAGATACATCATTTTGAAATGCATATGATGGTGGTGAAATAAAGAAAGATTGGTTGATCGATGATTATTGAAGCTCTGAACTTGATGTCAATATTTTCAAATATTTTTTTTTCAATATTGTTGTTAACGTATGATGTTCTTGCCAGTAAGATTTTAAACACAGTCATATGCCTTATTAAGCTGATCATTTTAAAGAGCACATAAGGATTTCTTTTTAAAGGACATTTGTGAATAGTGAGTGAGATAATAATTCAGATGTCTTCAGAGTTTGTTCTTCCATTTCTAGATTTATTCACAGTGCATTGTCTGCGGAAGTTCCCTTTGCTGGCTGAGAGAAGATGCCAACAATCTTGTTCCTCAAGGACGGTTTTCTTCAATGAAAATAAAGATACATCTGGGGCATTTATTGATTTAATTTACCCTCCCTTCCACCCATGAACTTGGAGAGGTGAACTTTATCTCTGGGAGTAAGAGTGGGTGTAATTTGGGGAGTGGATGGATTTGAAATGAACTTGCAGCTCAGCGGGTCATTGATTTAATGGTCTGATTTTCAGATCATGATTGACCGCTCTTAGAGTGTGTTCACACATTATGCCAACATCCACGTTCTGTGAAAATTTAAATTTTCATTCAAATCTATATATTTATGTGATCTTGCATATATTTACATTAAGAAAAATGGCATGTCGTGGATTAGTAAAAAATATCAGTCATGAATCATGAAGAACTCTGGAATACTTCTGAATGATTACAAATACAAGGTTGTAGTCTGGGGCAATTAGAAAGAGCATGAATATCTTTTATATATTTAGAGTTTGTTTCATCAGCTTGCTTTGAGTTCATAGTCAAGCAATAAAAGCAACTTTATTTCCAAGTCATTGCCTGGTCGGTTTTTAGTAATGCTACTAGTCTTTGTAAAGTTCCCTAGGTTAGATATTAGGATTCAAATAGTGTACAGCTGAACAGTGGAATCAGATGTATCTCTTAGGAGAAATGATAATAACAGAAGTCATTTACATTGAAATGTTAACACTGACTTTGCATAAGGATATGTCTCATCAGTATTCCAGGAGGTGGGAACCTCTTGTATGAACCTAGTCTTCTGAGGTTAGATATTGAAATTCAAACAGATGAACCAAATGTGTCTCATGTGAGAAATGATAGAGAAGAAATCTTTACCAAAGTCTTGTAATAAAGACGTTAACACTAAATTTTTCATAATAATACACCTTCATCAATATTTAGGAAGTTTGTCAGATGTAGTATGAACACAGTCTTTACTGACCACTCTACGGGCTCCCTAAATTGGGTTTATTCCAGTTGACAGATAAACCAAAGCATATGGCCGTCACAAGTCAAATAGTGCAATCATCATCATATCAAAGTCAAAGTTATTAGACCTCCTGCAAAACTATTAGAGCACAGTACAAGAAAGTTAAACAAATAGACGCAGCTGGGGCGAGTTTGTCAGCAGGTTTGGTGGACTTGTGCTCCTGGATGCAGGTTGTAGTCCTCTAATTGGGATTAAGATGTTTTGTGTTTTCATCAAATGAGACATTTCCAGTTATGACAAGTGCGGTCCTTTGAAGTCCCATTGTACAGTCGGCTTCTCATATGGTAAACCAAATCTGGCTAGCAAGTCTGCCTAGCCAGTCTGCCTCTAACAAATGTATGTCTCTCTACATAATAAGATGACACATTAAAGTACAAATCAAACCATTGTATTGATTATGATTTTTTTATTGGCTATTCATCCCGTAGACTGTTATAGTATGCTGTAATTACTAATTAGTTTTAACCTTGGAGATTGCATTTTGAAAATTAGTTATTGTTGGACGGAGTCAGCGTTACTTCACTTTCTAATCAAAGTGTTGGTGCTCGCGATTTCTCCATATCTTTGCATTAATAGAGGGATACATCTCTTAAGTTTTGTTCTCTCATGGTAGTCATTTTAGATTTCTCCTTTAAACAAGACTTGCATGTACATCCCCCTTTTTTCCACTTTTCTCATTATTCAGTTTGTATTTTCACAAAGTTTTGATTGATGTCACCCAGATTTCATACAGCAATCATAGTAATCTATCTCTCACTTTCCATCCATCTTGCCTATGGAATAGATGAACCTTCTTGGAGGAACTAACCCTAAAACTAAACAAGAGTATTTTCTTTGATCCTAATGATATCTCTGCTTTCATCATGGCATGCCAACCCAGCATGGTGCAGGGGATCATTGGTATAGTAGGTGGGCTGGAGCTAGAAGGCGTAGCCATGGTGGAAAAGGGGCAGGTCAGTCCCTCCATAACGTTCTCCCTTTGACTATGTACCTGGAAGATTCCATGCTTGGACAAATTAAGTGTGATACATGTATATCCATAGAGGGGGTGGACGTGTCCCTCATCTCTGGCACCAAGTAACTATTGGTGGTGTAGTTTGGCTCAAAGATCAAAGATGTACCTATGTGTTGGAGGAGAGGATGGTGTATCCCTCCCTCATATATATCTCTATGGTACCAAATGAGATCGTTGTGGTGCGTGGGTTGGAGATTGATTCCATGGGTGAAGTATAAGATAGATTTTTTCCTGAGGACTGTACTTACACCAGAAGGAGCTCAAAGTTGTAGCGGTGTTGGAGAGCACTGGTGTGTCCCTCCTAACTGTTCTCCCTTTGCACCAAGTAAGATTCTAGGAATGAATCAGCTAGAGCTCTCTCCGAAGACAAATTGTGCACCAAGGCACAGCCTTAAAAACAGACACTGCATTTTCATTGTGCAACGAGGCCTACAGACCCCCCCCCCCCCCCCATTTAGTGGAAGAATGTTGTACCCCATGATGAAAAACCCTGTTCATGCCATGCTGGAACCTGGCCTGCAACCATATTCAAACCTGCTTCATTCCTACTGAGCCCAAACAGATCTTGACACTGACCCAACCTGACCCTAACCAAAGTGGAC
Source organism: Temnopleurus reevesii (assembly GCA_036244855.1). Classification (NCBI taxonomy): domain Eukaryota; kingdom Metazoa; phylum Echinodermata; class Echinoidea; order Temnopleuroida; family Temnopleuridae; genus Temnopleurus; species Temnopleurus reevesii. The sequence continues at coordinate 105,672 of BQKZ01001681.1, forward strand.
TATTCTCCCTAGGGATGATTTGATGAGGTTAGGAGGGGTAAGAATAAGAGGGGATTTCTTGAGAAGATGGTAGATGATCTTCCAAAATCAATATTTTTACTGGTTTAATATTCCTATTTCTATCTTTAATTCTTTCTGAAGAATGGGTATAAATTTTCTTTTTGCGATATTTGCAAAACAAAACATTTTTCTATATTGAAAAGTATTCATCACTTTATCATAATTATGGTATCATATTTTCCAGTTAGATCAATTAAAAAAATAAAGATTACTGAAAGGTCTTCAGACAATTTTTTAGGCTGTATCTTGCATCTGCATTTAAACCCATCCTAGTTGTCTTAAAAACTTGGCAAATGCTCACATTTGTTCATTATAAAGTTAGCTAACTATTATTTTGCTCCTACCTTGAATATCTTAGCTTACTCAAAATGACATGATGAAGATGTAAATATATGATGAGCTTTGTTATCCAGAAACTGAAGCATATTCCAAATTCAAAATTGCTGTGCTTACACTTTCTTTTTTCTCACTCAACATGTTACATGGGTACAGAGAGAAAGTAGGAACGTTGTTTATAGGATGGGGGGGGGGGGGGGGGGGGGGGGGGGGTGGATGCTGTGATGCACACATGTTGGGTTAATTAATATGTCTTTGAACATTCATGCACCCTGTAATAAGAGTATCCTCGGAGCACCACTGTTGGAGTTCTCCTGAAACCATATCTCAGACAGGTGTATAAATTGCTCTAAATTTGGCATTTTTCAGACAAATTTGTCATCTATGCTGGAGTGAAGTTCTCCTTTTTGGGTGTAGTCAGTCCAAATCTACTTTAGAGGGGCAACAATTATTTGTGATTTGTTGGGGTTTTTTTTTTTGCAATAACAACTGAAACAGTTTTTTATAGTAAAATTGAAGTTTCGCCATGTAAAAGATAAAACACTTTAACAGTTAATGAAATCTTGGAAATTGAACATCTCTCTCAGGATTCCAGAAAACCTTTAGGAATTAAGGAGGTGTCAAGTTCATTCTGCTTATTAGTAACAGTGGTGGGCATATTATTCTATTACAGTAGATTTATACAGCACTTGAAGTATTGTCAATATCATATTTCTCTTCAATTGTCTCCTCTTTACACCCTATCGCTATACGATCCTATTTTACACCCAATATGTATTGGTGAAGGGGAGCTAGAATTACCCCAATTACCCCTCTGACCGATACCCTCCCCAACGCTGTGCACCCCTACGACTCCCACCAAGCTCCAGTTAGGGAGTGTCGGTGTAGTGTGGTTTTGATGTGAGCCGATGTGCATCAAGAAGAAGCTGTCAAATTATCCAAGTCCCAGCAGATCATATTTTGTTAATTAATTAGATTGGCAGGGTTGACAAATTTTGGGTAGAGGTGAATAGAATTGTTGATCAGCTGCACTCCTGTGTCACTGCACACTGAGGGCGGTCAGATACAAAGTAGTCTCTTCTCTCAGACTCTTCAGACTGATGAATTGACATTTACTTGTTATATAGGAGTTCAGTCTAATTTCGGAAAGGTCCATGTATGCCAATTATTATTGAACGTTTATCAAATCAGCAGTTCAAATGTGATGAGGCAAACCCAGTGAGCAAAATGCCTTCTTTGTAAGAATGTATTAGAATACAAATATTTTACTCAGTCATTCTTTGAAATTGTTGGAAAATAATCTTGTTTATATTCTACAATGATTAGCAAACTTATTTTTAGAACAAAGTTTAATCCATTCATGAGGAAACTTGGGCTTAAAACAGGATGAACAATCAAAGAGCATCTGAAAGTTTCTTTTCAAGTCATATTTCACATGTTTATTAATTTTTTGTTGTTGTAATTATTGGATTTTGGTGAAGTGAATTTCAGGCAATTCTAAAAGTTATGTCGGTAGAGGGCTTCCAAACATTTTTTTGCCTAATGTGAATGCATCATGAGAGTAAGTAATCATTACCAGTGCAACATAATGGGCATTTTAAATGTCTTTATTTGTAGACCTTGTTGTATGCATTGGTTCCTATCAGTAGAAGATGTGAACATATTAATCTAAATAAAGTCAGACCTATCACAACAATCGCTATTGAATTTTCTCTTATAATTCTCATATATGATTACAGCCAACTCTGTATCCTTCCGTTTCTCCTCCCCCCCCCCCCCAGCCCCCTCTCTTGCATCTTCTGCAGTGTTCTATAATAATCCTTCCTTATAGCTTATCACCATAAGCAATATAAAGCACATATTGATGTTGTTTTTATGCAGTGGATGTCCATTTTGCTTGTTAATTTATTCTCAACCCTTTTTCCCCCCTCTATTGACGCAAACAACTTTCATGTGGCCCTTTTACATGGATTTTCTAAAGATCGTTATCTGCAGCCCCTGTTTTATATTCATCATCTTCTAACTCTCCTCGCTTTCTTCATGCCGGGCCCTTAGATATGAAATATTAAAGACTGAGAAAGAAAAGCAATTCTGACATTGGCTTCCTTAAGACAAATGACTCACCGGGGAACGACATAGAACTTTCCCATCACGTACCATCTCTTCGTCAAGGAATATGCCTCAAATTTTGGCATGCATGTAATACATGAATTTTAATGGGAAGTGCATAAATGGGGCTGAGCATTTGGTAACATCACTGACAGAATGATGTATGTGACATTTTAAGTCATTTGTTCATGTTGGTAGTGGTTTACAATCACAAGGCAGATGGCCTCCAGCACAAATTAGGGAATTGTACATCATAGGAGACAGGGAGATGGGACAACGAAAGGAGCAGAGAACAGAAGACATGAAGATGGGAGTAAAGAGGAAATATAATAGGAGAAAATGCTAAATAATAGATCAAAAGAAACAATCGGGAGATGAATAATGATATAAACAATAGGAAAGGTAAATGAGGGACTGGAAGAGGATTGACATAATACAAGAGAAAGAATTATTCTGGATAGTGCATATGGGATGAGGAAGAGAGAAGCAAAGAAATTGTTGAACAGAGAAGGAGTGAGGTGGTGGAATCAGGCAATGAGAGAATCAGAGTTGGTAAAGATTTGCATGAGATAACGAAAGTTAAGAGAGGAATAAGAAGGATTAAAAATCATTATTCATGATCCTAATTTAAAACATAGCATAAGTGCTACTAATTATTTGAAAGTAAAGCACAATACCATCCAAATATGGGAATGTAAAGCCAGTATACTTGTGCAGTAGTGCATCTAACCTTGAACATAATTGCATCTTTGGTTAATTTTCCAATTTCGTATTATGCCAACTTCTATACCTAAAAGAAAGCATATCATGTTATTCAGTAAAAAAAAAGCTTTTTCATGAAGGTGTAGTCGTGGGGAAGTATACTCACACTCGTAATACATCTGTAATGATACAGAGTTTGATTTTGCAGTAATGGATATTGAAAAAAGACGTAAACAAATTTGTCTTATTGCATTTCGATGACATGTTTATACTATATTCCTATGCACTTGTCACATCGAATAATCCATTCCATAAACATATATTCACACAAATTTGTTCACGACTTTGAAATCTGCAAAACAAGCTGGCTCGAGAACTTGATTTGCTATGTTGCTTTTTCTCCAATTTCCATTGCCCCCTTCGCCCCAATCAGCCCTCCCCTTGTGTATCTCTGACTAACCGTAATCGAAATACCCCGCAATGTATCGAAGATGAGCTTCACGATTGGATCAATTCCCATACAAAACTTAAAACAATCTTTGAATTTCATTGTATCTTACTGTAAGTCGGTATGGATGTGTTTTATAGTGCAGTAAGAATTCCTTGGTTACCGGCTAACATTATGAAATTAACTAATAATCAGATTACTGTACAATATTCATTTTCCTCTTCTTTATAGTGAAAGCAGGGCACCGTAACATAAAGGTTTGCGATTAATCACTCACATGAAAGAGCAACTGATTAGTTACTGGTCTAGGTGTAGAACAAACTGAGTATTCTTTAAAGATCTTAATAGGGCAAGATCATTAGTGATTAATTGCAAACCTCTATGCTACAGGAGCCCATGCAGGTGACCAAACAAATTTTACACTATATTAACAAATTCAGGTCATTTAGGCTATGAACTTTGAAATATGAATTTTATTATATCTTGAGTTTCATCACCAATGGGCTTAAAACATATATTCATTGCAGGTACATGTAATGTACTATTATTTAATCTCGTTCAATGGGTACTGGTGCATTGCCCTGCTCTATATGTATAGTCTATATGTCCTGTCTATGCTCACAGACTGCAAAATCGTCTCAGCGTAGCCAATGAAAAATTGGAGAGTGTTCAGAATTGTTTTGCCACTTCCATCAAAATCAATATTTCTCATTTCTATTGTTTCATAAACCATGACATTTTACCAAATTATATGTGCATCAATAATTACTTTAAGTTACAGATGTGAGGAGATAGCGCTCATCATATACATGCAAATTTTGCCTACTGCCTTCATTTCATGAGATTGGTAATGATTTTTCGAACTTGTTATTGGGAAGGCCCTGTACTTATTTTGTACAAATTATTACAATCTGGTAGCACATATTAATTTTTTTTTTCAGTATTATAAAAGACTTGCACTCATGGGCATGGATTGCTCAGAACATTATAATGTTATTGGGGGCTCCACAATGCACAGAAATATATGAGCAATACTATACTCCCCAACACATGACCCATGGTAACATCAATGTGAAAATCCAAGCCCTAATCATGTCCATATACAATATCTCAATGTCTCAAAGATGCTTACGTTTAGCGTGTAAAATGGGATATGTCTCATAGCTCGAAGCCACAGATTGAAGAAATGGGTATGCGTCTGGCTGGCGCCTCGGCTCGGTTTGTCCCTTGCTTATTGACGTTAAATGGTGATACATCTTGGTCACTTAAGAGTCTGCATTTCAATTGAGCTCAACTCTGTGAGCCCCCACAATACACTCAAAATCTTCTTGCTTCCTTCTACCTCATTCCTACATTTATACTGTATATGTATATCTCAATATTCTAGACCTTTTTCGACCCTCTGTTAAGGAAATGCTAATGATGTTTATGTCTTTCGTCAATTGCCCCTATTGTATGAGTTGAAATTGTTGCCAGGGGTTTTATTCTTGCTAATGTTGCGACCATGAACTCACTTGAATTTAAATCAGTCATTATAATGACCATACACTTTTCTTCATCGATCTTCCAAACATGAAAATAGCACCCTCCCCCCTAATATGTAAATGTATATGTCGTACTTCAGTTCGCTAAAATATTAGCTTCTATCCTTACATATCTGTTTCATGCACACTCTACTAAAGCTCTGGTCACATAGGGCCCCGGAAGCAACACGATTCACCCCGATTCTTTGTTAATTCACAGTTAAGTGCCTCAGAACAACGAATCGGGGTGAATCGTGTTGCTTCCGGGGCTCTATGTGACCAGGGCTTTAGCAGTCTGTGGGTGACATTCTTATTTTAGGCTTGTGTTGTAATACTGAGCTTTTCTATAATCTTGTTTATTTGTGATCTTAAATGTGACTTAATTGTTTGGGGTAACATTTTCAACGCCATTTATTGTCTGTGCAGCCTCTTTAATATCAGTCACTGTAAGATATTGCTTATTCACACCAAGAAAATTTAGTGAATTTGATTGAGACAAATGTTGAGAATGGTGAAGCAGTGGATTAGGGCAAGAAACAAGGCCAATGCAATAATCTCTTCTTCAGCCACCTTAATTTAGATGAATGTCTCCTGCATATATTCTCTTTAGTATGAGATAAGGGTCCTGTACATAAACGTTGGAGGTATAATAACTTTGCCATTAATGGCAAGTTCTGTAATCCTTGATGCTGATTGGCTGTTACACCAACGTTGTCAAAATTACCAGAAATGGAAAAGTTGTAATAATTGCAAAGTTTACTTCAACAGGCCTGTCATATCGGTCATGTTTTAAAGAGGAATAAGATTACAATCTGATTCCTCTTTAGACCATAACCAATAGTTATTCTTGAAGACACCGAACATGATCAATGGACAATTCAATCATGTGGGCTAGCTAACTTAAATAATTTACAGATGCCGTGATTCCAATTGATGTTTTTTTTTTAAATTTAGTAGTATTGGAAATTTAGAAATATAATGAATTAAACTTCATTGACATAAGCAGCCAATGCTCTGTTCATATATCGTTAAAGAGATGCTCATGTAAGTGTAAATTACTCTACCAAAACCAATAATTACACTAGTTATTACTATCATTGAGCATTCTCTCACAGAAAATAATATCCTCTGAACCTCCGAGACACACATCTGAATACAGAAATATGAACTTCATAATATGTGACATTAACCCAATTTTGGACTCTTTTGTCGTCAGGCGCTTTCATAATTATTGGAAGTTGCATATGCATGCATTCCTTTGACTATAATGCTACAGGCTTTGTAACATTCAATATGAAGACTGGTGAAAGAGATGAAATAAGTTACTCATCGAGTGCTAGAGGGCACAAGCATAGCATTTCTTTTCATCTAAACTCCTTTCAAACAAGCCGCTGTCGTTGCTATGTCTTTGTCTATCATAATGAGAGGCCCGAGGGTGGTAAAGATTTGATATCAGAAGGGTATATGATATTACTGTGCCACCCAACATTCTTTATATCTATCAACAGTTTGAGAAGAAAGTGAAAACAGTTCAAGACTAGCCTGTTGTTCAGACATGAAGCAATGAAATCAATGCTTTCGATTTGTAAGACAATTAGCATTAATTAAAAAATTGTTATCATTGGTATGGCATTAATATACAGAGTGAGTCAAAAAAAATGTCCCCCAACTTTGATGCCGTCCTGTTCAAAACATAAACTTATAATCCCAAATTTGATGGTATATCCTGATAGAGTATTCTCCAAAAATTATTTTGGTACCGTTTTTATTGATATTTTTGCACGCATGACTGCACATGAGACAACTTTGCTAAAGGTATAAAATCTTACTTGCGCCAAGTGGCTTAGTGAAGATGAAAACAATGAAAATAACTTGTGTCTCATGGACAGACAGAAGCACGTTCAAACACACACGTACATGCACACACACAAAAAATGCAACAAATCACCCAATACACACCTACAAAGAAACATAAACCCCACACACACACATACACACACACACAAACACACAGATGCAAAAATCTTAGTGGTTAGAGCTCATCGATAATTTTACTACCTATTCAGTTTTCTTTCGTAACCAGAAAAGTCTCACAAAATTCGCTGAGCATAGACACACAAACACACATACACACACAAACACCCACACACATACACACACACACACACACAAACATACCCCAAACGACCCACGCACAGACGCACACACCCATACTTGTAAAACAGTACACTGTAACATCTGTGAATAAGAACATGAAGAACATATCTCAATAAAGCTTATGTAAAAGATCAAACATTTAAAAATTGTTTATTTTTTTAAGTTCCCGTCACTCTTATTCTTAACTCAATCCTTCACTTCTCTCCTGTTCCTGACGGATGAAACACCGTTATGCATGATGGATCCATGTTGGATGGAGCATTCCCTCCATCTTCCCAAGTCTCAAAATCATCTTCCTCCATACCCTGTCGTAGCTCGATCTGATATGTCTACAGATGCAGATGGATTGATGAATACTGGAGACTTCCCCACAAGAAATAATTTTGACCAGAGACTTTAGCGACGAAACACAAAATTATGTTTATTTGTTGATTTCTGTGTAGGAATTGTGCGCGTATGTGGGCATCTTTGTGTGCAGTTCGTGGGTCTGTTTGTTTGTGGTTTGCTCTGAGTGTGTGTGTGTGTGTGTGTGTGTGTGTGTGTTTGTGGGTGGGTGGGTCGATGCGTGCGTGTGTGTGTGTGTGTGTGTGCGATTGCAAATGCTTGTTTGAGCTTGCCATGCTTGTTTGAGCTTGCCGCACGACCAAAGGCTATTTTTGTCTAAACCCAGCCACTTGGCGCAAGTGACATTTTGTTCCTCAAGAACAATCGTCTCTTGTTCAGTCATGCATGCAATAATGTACATAAAAATGGTACCAAAATGTTCTTTTGACAGTACTCTTTCAGGACATACCATCAAATTCAGGATAATAATTTTATATTCCGAACAGGACAGCTTCAAAGTTGGGGGACATTTTTTTTGACTCACCCTGTATAGCGCAAACTGATTTCCTACATTGCCCACAATTACGTCATTACGTCAATGTGATGATAAGTGGCCATTTATTGAATGTATTGAATGATTTGGAGGTACTTCTTTTACTTTAGAATCATTCAAGCACCACATTATTATTGCTCTAAAAGATGTAGGCCTTTGGCATAACTGTCTCATGTAAAATTATGCTATACCTTAATTACAGACCTTCATTTGGGGAATTCGCTGAAAGTGCCATGCCTGTGACGTTATTACAGAGGTATCTTGACAAATGTTATATTAGATACTCTCTGTTACCTTCCTTTTTAAATTTATTAAAAGTTAATTGATACTTTGTGGTTTTAATTCTCGTCATCTCTTGTTGTTTTCCATTCTCTTTATTTCTCATCATTTTTTTCACTTTTGAAGCTATAGCCAAAAACCTTTTTGAATGTTTATCATAATGACAAGAACCTTTTTATTTCTACATCAGCTTACATCTCTTGTCAACAAAACTTGAGACATATCAAACAGTTTTCAGCCATATAAGGCATCAAGCTTATCTTATTGAGGAAGGTTATCCAGGAGACTGATGCAGGTGGGGGTCCAAAATTGGAATTATCCCCCTTCCTAGTCTCCGAGTGAGTGACATTTCCTCCAGTCGGCCCTCTCCAAAAATGTTTGGTCACCCTCCAATGCAATTATTATTATTAAAAAATTGGCATTGGCCATTTCAAACACAGTTCAGACATTTCAAGAAGAAAAAAGGACTTACAAGGGATTGAAAAGCTGAAGAAGACATGAATATGAATGTTCACGTCTAAATCCCAACTTTTACAGTAATTTTCCAATTTTAGTGTAAAAAATTAAAAAAAATAAAATAAAAAAAGGCCATATCACACCATTTTCAGAGGGTAATTGGTTGGTGAAGGGCAACCAAACAATTATTTGTTTTAATCCTCATGTTGAGCATCTGCTCCTACCATTGACGTCAATCAGTGTGGAGAGGTTTCTTATCCTCCCATTCCACATACAACATCAAGGTATCTCACAGTTTGATTTGTTTCCTTAAAACATTATCTTATCGCTTATCATTAGTTAGGAGCCAAAATAATATTGCCTGTTTGTAGTGAAAATGATTCTAACTTATGCTTTAAAGCTAAGGTAATTCATGTCCTCTACAGCTACGATAATTGATGTCCTCCGAATTAATATCAGATAGTTATCATTTATAGATTGAATTTTTGTTTGAACGAGATATTTCAATGTATGGACAATAAGCATGTTTTTCTTGTATTCATTATTCAGTTTAGGATTCATGTTTTTATTAATATTGTCCATGGATAAAAAAAAAATGTAATAGTTCAATATAGCAGATGCATGGCTGTTTCTGTCATAGGAACATTTGGACCTCACTAGAATTTTCCCTGAAACTTATTCATTGGCTTGGATTTTCTTCTGTATGTGCTCATGTGGTTATTTTTACATTTCTACATGTACATTGTTTCATCCATGGGTTTAGCTATTGTGCCTTAAATCACCATTATTTTCTTTTGTTCTTCCACCACCCTCTGTCATCCAATAAGTTCAGAAACCAGCATCACCTGTCTGTACTACAAACATGAAAAGGATTACCATGGCAATGTTCTCAACCTACCTAAATGTTGGTATGACATGAGCTGACCTCTTAAGGGTAAGTAATAATGAATGCTTGAAATCATGTGCAAGTCATGATAAAGCGAGAGAGGGCCTGGCAGACAGACCCCTCGAGGCTTTGCTTTATTCTGCAGTTCAATGAACTCCAAATCGATTGGGAGCCATAAATCCAGTGGATGAAGGGGTGAGGAAAGAGAGGGAGAAGGTGGGGGAATGAGTGAATGAGAGGAAAGCCATTAAGCCACATGCAAGAAAAAGAAAAGAGAAAAAAACACAAAATTTCAACCCTAATTTTACCAAGCGGGTTTTGGAGGTAAATTTAAAACATGCATAACATCAAGACTGCATACGCAATTGTTGAAAATTGGTCTCAACAGTTGCTTGAGGAACTAGGGTTAGAGATAGAAATAAATAAGAAGAGCATTGCACAGAAGTTAGAGGCCAGCAATTCTATATGGGAATATATAGCAAATGTAATACACAGCCCATCCACTTTCAGCCCATTTTCAAGATGTTCTGCTTTTCTTGAGAGGTATGAAAAGAGTTGGATGGGGATGAGAAGTAGGCCTCGGCCTATGAGAAATAAAAGGATGTGCTTGCAAAGGAAGAAAAAGTGGAGAATAACACTGAAAAAAGGAGGGTATGAGTTAAAAGAGAAATGAAGTTCACACAAAGCAATCAAGAGAAACAAATTTTGAGAACCGTGAACCTTGCTTCCTAGTATTTGTGGATTATGTTTTCATTACCGATTTGAAGCCAGCTGCCCTCTGGTTATGTACTGAACCTGTGCTAATTGAACCTCCTGAACTGAGCAAATAGAAAGAGGGGGAAATTGCTGAAAAGAATGAATGAAAGACGAGAGAACAGTGCTTGGAGGAAGGAACGTGAATTAATAGAACCCACTTCATGTATAGCAAATAACATTATTTAACATTTAATAGCATTTTAAAATCATTCCCTGCATTTTTTGCCTGCAGTATGTTTTGGTAATGACAGGCTTGGTACAAGTATAGTTATTTTGTTTGATCAAAAGTGAAATCTCCATTGGCAATCATTCTATAACTATGAAGATGAAGTACTTTTCATGCACATGGTGGGGGGGGGTGGCTTTTGCAAAAAAAAAGTTCGCGATTTGCTGGTGGGGTGCAAATGTGTTCTTAGGAGCACCGTTAGGGAGAGATTCTTTGAATGCAGTGAGTGCCAAATGGTAGCCATGATATAGCTGGGTAATAATGCACAGAGCGCTTAAAAAAACTATGTATTAAGTGATTTATAAATGTTGTGTATTTTTATTATTACTAATTTTCTTGAAGACCTTTGACTTCTTTTCGTTGCTTGTCAGGTTATCTTGAAGGGGACGGTGCCAAATCTCACTACTTGTCTGCCCCCTACGACCATTACAATAATATTTTTATTTTTTCGTGATACATTGTTTCAAAATGTTGATGATGCAAAATTATAAAGCTCAGGAGTTTTTAAATAAATTTTCTGGAACAGAACTGAACTTGTCTGTGACCACACTCTATCATTGCAGATATAATTGTTCACTTCGACCAACTTACCACCCAATCAGCTCTTCTTATTCCTCGTGAACTATCCTCATCATCTACACCAAATCTCCTAATCAAATTTGTAAGGATTGCTAGTATAGTATTACATATGCCTCTGGATTCTACCAATCTCAATCTCCTTTAACATGTCTAGCAGTGTTCCCATTTTGGCCTTTTGGAGTCGTGAGCTATGGCGAGTTGTGGCATAATGTTTCAAACAAGCGCTCATCATATAACCTGTAAGTCAGCACAACTCTGTATAACACGATATATCCCTGAGAAATATACGGTGAACTTACATATACCTCCTAAATTTTTCAACATGTTCCACATTTCTAAGTACTTATTTTAACTTATGTTGAACATGTTTAAACTTAATATATATTTGTTGTTTGTGTGATAGACAATCATTCATTAATGAACGATAAAAGACTTAAAATCCAAATTAGTTAGTTAGTTAAACTCTCAAAGCTCATAAAAAGCGATCTTGAATCTGAAAACTCATGAAGCTCTTATATCTCATTACAGACTCATAATAACTTCATAACAAGCTCTATATCACGATTGTCACGCTTGTATCACTTGTGGTAAACTCAATGCTGCTTTTTTTTATCACACATGTGATGTGCAGTGGATTAAAAACTACAAATTCTGTGCTAGTTCAGCTGAGTTAGAGCACAGCTCGCATACAAGTTGGCATTTCAACTCGCCAAAGTAGGAACATTGCTTTGCTGCCTGCATGGCAGATCACATGGCATCCCTGCCATATTTCCCGTCCCACGTTGCCATTTTCAAGATAGAAGTATCAAGTTATTGAAGCTTGATATACACAGGTGAAACACGTAAAGTGAAAGAGTTAGATTTTGGGATCTTATTCTTAACCTTTGATTATGGTATGGATTATCATGTTGAAAGAAGTGTCTACATGGGTGTCACATGTGATCTTGAATAGGTTATGAACACCCCTAAGGTATGCAACTATATACTCTTGTTTGTTGTCAGGTATGTATCAGTGATTGGTAAAATTTCTTGCATTCTCAGTCGATAAATTTCCTCAACATTTTGCTTAAAAAGTCACTGCAATGTATTTTCTTTTCTTAACAGCTTTCTGTCTTGCCGTAATATCTTGAATATACAATTTAAAGCTGTGCCATAAAGCTGAAACTTTTGTCGTGGGATTTTCCAGTTGAATTGCATGTCATTTTGTAAACCAAATGCAGGTGTTTAAAATAATTCCACATTAAATTATGTATATCGCCATCTAAAAAGCAATTTTTTTAGATTTCAGAAGGCATTGATCACTTTGCATTAATTAGTAAATGACCAATTGGATGTTACCGGGAATGCACGTCCTTCCAGAACATTGGTGATTACAGAATGCAACATAAAATTATTGAAGGTTTGGTAATTTGTTTCTTATTACCAAATGTTTCTTGCATCTGTTTATGTTTCGAGGTTTAATATCATGTATTTTTTTTTACTTTCTTTTGTTTCTACCTTATTTTTGTATTTTTACAGGTTTTATCTTCATAAGATGTGGACCGAGTGTACAATCTTCACACTTTACAGGGGGTTATTTCACTTTATGGTATATGTAAACTGGCATCCTCTCAACTTGATGCCACTTTGGTGACAATTTTGAGGATCAGTTTGATGTGGACTGTCTGGCAAAATCCAAATAAGCGATAATCATTGGTTTTTACAAATGTAACATTACAGAGCGGATTCTAAAAATGTTCAGACCATTGAAAAGCATGGTAGTGAGACCATAGCATAATGATACCCACTCTGCATGTAAGGCTAACAATGTATAACTCTTGTACTTGATTCTCTCATCACTTGTATTGCCTTACACTTGAGGTTGGGTATACTAGAGAGGGAGTGAGAGGTATGGTAGTCCAGTTGAGGACTGAGTGTTCTGATAGCACCCACCTCTGCATATTCACTTACACTGTACACACAGGGACTGCACAGCACTCAACCACAGAGTCCTTACATAACCCTCTAAAATGTATACCCCTCTGATCGCACGAACAGAACACTCAGTCCTCAACTGAACTAGAGGTATGCTCGTTGGGAACCTGGCTTGTATGTCAGTAAGAGTCAATTATCATCATTCATTGAGCGAACCCCTCCTCCATCCAACCAACACTCCTTGGACTGAGCACTCCTGAGAATGCTCCTTGCATAGTGATTTGTGATGATATAGTATGAAGAGTGCTTATCATTTGTGTGGGCACTTATTCATAATGTTTCAATGTCAAGAAAGCACACTAAAGGGATGTTGTTCAAACGTTGCAATTGATCGCAAGTTGCAGTTGATCGGAACGTGCCAATCAAAATCTTTGGTGTCATGTGCGTAATTTTAGAAGCACATATCTTGCGCGATTGGAAATGCGTGTTCAAATTTGTTACTGATTTGAAGTTCATTTGCGATCAATTGCAACTTTTGAACAACACCCCCTAAGTCTTGAATTCACTTTACAATTGACGATATTTTATTTTGCTGTTTTGATGGAGTGACATTAGCGAAAGGATATTGGTGCAAGGAACCATTTAATTATTGAAAGCAGTTTTTCTTGCATACAATTTACACACATTTCAGTAGGATATACCTCTTGTTGCCTTCATTACAAAATTGTATTTTGGGTACAGTGACTTAGTGAATACAATATCAATTCAACGGACTAGATTATCAGCTTTTACTCAGTGGAAAATAGCTCCAGAATAATAGGCCTAGAGAAAGATCATTGCCAAAGGGAAAAGAAATTGCTTCTGTCAAACATAATCATACCCCTTAAAGGCCCTTAATAACTTGTGGATCTATATTATTTGCTTGCACATAGCTATGGTACGATTTCTATTTCACACCTTGCAGTTTAACAGTAATTCTGAGCCTTATGGTTCAAATGACAATTGGTGTCAAAATCACCTGAGATCATGGAACCTCACAAGTCTTCTCACATCAACAATTTTCAAACATTTTATAGAGATGTAAAGTTATTCCTGATACAAACAATCCTTTTCCTGGTCCAAAAGAACTCCATTATGGAGGGTGCCCACTGTACAATAGCTTTCCCATCTGGCGTACAAATACTGTTTGACCTGTTTTTATGTTATATGATTTAGAGGTATTTAATATAACACGATATAATCTATTTCCAAAAAAGTAAGTCAAACACTGATTCAATGCTCCTTTGTAATGCTATCGGAGCCAGCTTGTGATTGTTGTGTCCGCACAGTTCAAAGCACGTCATACAGATCTACTGTCCCATGATCCACTAAATTTTATGGACATAGTTTTTATCGTGTTAAATTTACACCATACATTGTTGGCTTTTATCACAACAGTTTATACAAGGTTGATTTCTGAATTTTTTTAAAATTTCAATTCTAATGAATGTTTGTATCTAAAATTATCATTTGTCTTATTTTATTTGTTTTGTAGATTAAATCGATGTGCTTCATTCATTTACTTTTGATTTATGTCAAATTTTGGTTCTGTAAATATATTAGCAACTACTATCA
>BQKZ01001682.1:5886-19478 GCA_036244855.1 Temnopleurus reevesii
ATGATGTATTGATGAAATTGGATGGGAAATCCTCTAATTCAATGGACCACTAAGAGTAGTACTATAAGTCATTCAAATTCATTCTAAATTAAATTGATCATTGAATTTGATGATGTATTGATGAAATTGGATGGGAAAACCTCTAATTCAATGGACCACTAAGAGTATTCATGTATCACCATCTGTGTATAATTTCGTAGAAAAAGTGCAATATTATCTTTCTGCATTCTAATTCATTCTAATTCATTCTTAATGCATTCCTGATCATTTTCTTATATTTATTTATTTCATCAAACAGTACAAAAATAGTACTATAACAAAAAAGTATTTACAGGGGATATGTGACTATTTTTTCCGTCTGTAAGTATATATATTCAGATTGTATATATATATGATGTAAAGTTTAGAGGGAATGAATAAAGAGCTACGGGAATTAGCTTCATTTAGAAGAAAAATGCTGATTTTGAGAAGCGTCTTATTTGTGTTTAGGGGTGTTGTTCAAAAGGTGCAATTGATTGCAAATCAACTGCAAATCAGTTTCAAATTGCTACGCGAATCTTCATTCGCACATGACATGCGATTCGAACAAGACGTCCATGAATTGTGTTACAGGGGTGTTGTTCAAAAGTTGCAATTGATTACAAATCAACTGCAAGTTAATTGCATATTGCAGCGTGCATTTTCATCCACACATGATATGCGATTGGAATAAGACGTGCATGAATTGTGTTGTAGGGGTGTTGTTCAAAAGTTGCAATTGAGTGCAAATCAACTGCAAATCAGTTTCAAATTGCTACGTGAATCTTCATTTGCACATGATATGCGGTTCTAACAAGACGTGCATGAAACAATGATTTTGATTGGCGTGTTCCGGGAATTTTAGAAATTTGTGAAAAGTCACTCAAAAGTCATGGAATTATGTTGAATGTTTGTGAAGCGAAAGTGGTAGGCCTACTAAGGCCCCATAATCACATTTATATGGCGCTTTGTCCGGCGTTTATAGGCGCTTTGCTATTGGTGAACTAAATCATTAACCCATTCAGGACAGGAATTATTTTACAACAAATCTAATCACTGTTCCTTTACAAAATTGGCAGTAGTAAAATTTTAAATTCCCTTTTTAGAACATTCCAATCGAATGTTATGTTACCATATTACATCTTCTTCGTCAAGAAGCATGTTAAACAGTTAAAAAGTTGCCAATTTTCGTGGAAAATAGTGATTTTCAAATGGTGTGTGCATTACCAATTTAAGGATTTATGACCATTTTAGTGATTATTTTCATTCAGAAAGTTCTCTGTGTCCAGCGACAAACATGACAAATGGTGACAGAATAAAAATGTGCAGATTTAGTGTAGAATTTTTTTATCTTTCTGCTCATACATATGGTATAATTTTTAGAGCACTACATCAAAAGTTATTGAACCAAAACACAAAATGTGTACTGTTCTATCGTCCTGAAAGGGTCAATAGGCAAATTAAATAAAATGATTGAAAAAAGAAAGAAAAACGTAGGGCTTGCGATTAATTGCTAATTTGAAAGAGCGATTCCGATTGGTTACTGGTCAGTCTATTGAACAAAATACAAATGCAACGGTGATTTCGATTGGATATCTTGATTGGCCATTTTCATTTAGCATCAAACGCAAACCTTTATGTTACAGTGATCTGATCGTGAAACATCCCACAATTGATAATTAATATATATTTATTTATTTATTTATTTCTTAAAACATATTTAAACAGGATAACAAGATATATTAATGGTAATGAGGCTGTTTTCATCTTGCTTGATTACACTGCCGCGTTTGACACTATCAACCATGACCTGTTATTCCATCTCTTAGAGAACGAATTCTCTATCACCGGCACCGTACTTCAGTGGATTCGCTCCTACCTCCTGCACCGCAGTCAACAGGTGATCATCAACGACAGTAACTCTGAATCGTTCCACCTCACCTGCGGCGTTCCTCAAGGTTCCGTGATCGGCCCGCTTCTCTTTATTCTTTACACCAGCCCCCTCTCAAACACCATTAACTCACATCACGATATTCAGCACACAATGTACGCTGACGACACCCAGATCTACATAACTCTTCATCCAAATAACAGGACAGTGGCAATGAACAAACTCACCAGTTGCCTTGACGATGTAAAAGCCTGGTCATCTCAAAACTGTCTTTGTCTCAACGAATCAAAATCTGAAATGATTCATATTACTTCCAAATTTCGCAAGTCGAATCCCCTTCCAAATCTTGTTATGAGTAATGGGTCACTCAGTTCTAGTGGTTCTGTGCGTGACCTGGGCTTAACTATTGACAGCAATCTCACTTTTAAACAGCACATAAGGAACATTTGTAAGTCTGCCTCTTTTGGTATATACAAGATCAGTAAAATCAGGAGGCTACTGGACCGACCCACAACTTCAAAATTAGTCCATGCTTTTGTTTCATCCCACATCGACTATTGTAATTCTTCTCTTTCTGGCATCCCTCAGTCACATCTAGTCCCACTCCAAAGGGTACAGAATAGTGCTGCTCGTCTTGTGACTCTCTCACGTAAATCAGAGCACATAACCCCAATATTGAAATCACTACACTGGCTCCCAATTCACCATCGCATATCATTCAAAATTCTTCTTCTGTGCTACAAAGCTGTTAACGGCTTAGCCCCCTCCTACCTTTCAAACCTAATTTCTTTACGTTCACGTGCTTCGTCTCGAACTCTTCGCTCATCCTCAACACTTCAATTAGCACCTGGACCCCGTACCCATACTCATTATGGTGACCGCGCCTTTTCTGTTATCGCCCCCAATCTCTGGAACAAACTGCCCGTATCTATTCATCGTGCCCCCTCCGTATCTCAATTCAAATCTTTGCTAAAAACATATTTTTTTAAACAGTAAAATGTTGTTGTGGGTCGGTCAGTGGAGGTGCACACTATATTTACATTGTTTTAATTGATCGCCTCTGTTTTTGTTAATTTGTTTTGTTAATTTTTTATGTTACCTATTCCTCCTCTTTTTCTTCACTTAATTTACCGGTTAATAATCTTTCCGTAATCAGAATACTGTGCGCTTAGAAACATCCGTATTAAGCGCCTAATAAATGTTATGTATTATTATTATTATTAATTATATGCAAGGTAAAACTTGGTTTTCATCTCGGTCCTGGAACAAAACAAATGCAAATAGTAAATAATCACTAAACTAGAGTTAAACTAAAATTGTATACTAATTAGGAAGTAAGAATACTAAATTCACATATATGGATTAAAAAGCAAAATGTGTCAATGGTCATGTGCAAAGAGCATATAGTAAGTAGAGACCGACTCACACCTTTGCGTTCATAGCCTGCGTCGGCCCATCGTTTTTAACAATTCAAAACGCACCCTGGACGCCCAAAGACGCAGGTCATACGTTGCAGTGACGTTCAGCGTACGCTCCTTGAATGCAGGCCGAACGTCAGTCCACCGTCTGATCAGCGTATACTGGGCGCTCAAGGAGCGTTTTTAATTTTCAAAAAACGCTGGGCTGACGCAGGCTAAAAACGCAAAGATGTGAGTCTGCCTTTGGGGGTGTTGCTCAAAAGTTGCAATTGATCGCAAGTTGCATTTGATTGGAACGCGCCAATCAAAATCATTGTTTCATGTGCGTCTTGTTCGATGCGCACACCGCGCGCGAATAAAAATGCGCGTTACAATTTCCAAAGTCGCAGTTGATTTGCAGTTGATTCTGAGCAACACCCCCTTTGACAGTGAGTTGAACGATTGGCTAAGAGGGGAGGTGAAGACTGCACACACCGAAAGTCTAGGGTATGTGCTTGCAGACTAGGTGAAGACCACCATAACGTGTGTGAATTTGGAAACCGTGCAAGAAAGGAAGCCATGGTAAAGTCATGACATTTTATTATAACGAAGAGAACACGACTTTTTCATAAGAACATGTTTCGAAGTGGCATCACTTCATCTTCAGCTTAAATAATACTGACAAGTTAGGGTTTATATAGCATTTAAGGCAATTAGCAATATGTGAAGAATGTGATTTCGTGGCAATTGAACCCTAATAATGATGTACAGTATAACAATCTAGAGGAATGAAAACATTAAAGTTAAAGTAGAGGACAGTTACATAACAGAGAATTTGAAGAGATTGAGAGCACTTAAGGCAATTAACAATATGTAAAGAATGTGATTTCATATAAACCCTTGTCAGTATTGTTTAAGCTGAAGATGCAGTGATGCCACTTCGAAACATGGTCTTATTAAAAAGTTGTGTTCTCTTCGTTATAATAGTATTTAAATTCGTATCGTGTCGTTCTTTCGGAAGTCATGACATTTTATTTTCAAATGTCTGTTGGAAACCTGGATGTGATTCAGTTTAGAATGTATAGGCCTACTTCAGTTTTTTTAGTGGCTGTGTTTCATAAATCTCTACACATATCTACGCACGACTGACTCTGGTAAATCGTTACTGCATTAAACACCCCGGGAGGTGTTTCACCAAGTCGTTCTTAAAGTTACGCACGACTTTACGTTCGACTGGTATCAGTTCTTGCGCTAAATGCGCGTAATAATGTGAACCATTACGCACAAGAAGGAGTACCAGTCGAACGTAAAGTCGTGCTGCGTAAAACCTTTCTTATCTAGGTGAAACACCTCCCTGGAAGGTGTTTCACCAAGTGTTCTTAAAGTTACGCACGACTTTACGTTCGACTGGTATCAGTTCTTGCGCTAAATGCGCGTAATAATGTGAACTATTACGCACAAGAAGGAGTACCAGTCGAACGTAAAGTCGTGCGTAAAGTCTTTCTTATCTAGGTGAAACACCTCCCTGGAAGGTGTTTCACCAAGTCGTTCTTAAAGTTACGCACGACTTTGCGTTCGACTGGTATCAGTTCTTGCGCTAACTGCGCGTAATAATGTGAACCATTTCGCACAAGAAGGGGTTACCAGTCGAACGTAAAGTCGTGCTGCGTAAAGCCTTTCTTATCTTGGTGAAACGACACCCTGGAATTGAATCACACCTGAGAAAGGTCACCCGTACTTGGTCGTAGAGTCGTGCGTACCTCTACAGACATCTTTATGAAACACAACCCTCCGTGGCCTTCTCGGTATAATAAAGATCAGCGTCGTCATTTCAATTGTATTTGTCCACACCCAGAACTGAGTACAAAAAATGTTCTTTTTCGTACACTGCAAGTCAATTATTAAACACACTCCCCGTACCACTTAAAAGTTCCACCTCATTAATTACTTTTAAACGCAGTTTATCTCGGCGTCTGGTTTCTCCAGTTTAATATATCTGTGTATAATGTAGTTTTATTTCATCTTCCGTTGCTCCTCTTGTTCTTGTTCTTTTTCTTCTATTGTTATGTTTGTGTCGTCCTAGCCGCGTTATCGTTGTTATTGTATTTTAATTTGTATCTATTTTAAGTGTTATTTATTTGTGTATGTTATATTTGTTTTGTTATATCAATAATATATTTATTGTAATGTATATAATGTGCAGCAGGGCTCCCTGGTAGAGCAGGCCTTCTCGGCTTGAAAGGGACTACCCTGCTTTTTAAAGAAGACAATAAATAAATAAAAAAGTAAAGTAAAGCGTTACATTACTCATTGTTTTAACACTATAGAAAGAAGCTACATGTATATCATTATTTTTATGCAAGCTCTAAATGACACAGCGCAATTTACAATAGATGCATATCTGTAATTCTGAATTCACAGAAATAAATAATTGTTTTCACCAGTGTTTGCGGGGGGCTAGATGGACTCTATTATTTCTCACAGCATGTAGTTGCATAATTAAAATAACTACTACCTATGATTGTAATCAAAATGATTATCGCTCAGATTAGTTTTGTGCGCAAGGCCCTATTTTGCATACTCATAGGCGCATTCAGGGTTAAGGCCCCATCACACCAAACACGGCACGGCATCACGGCACGGTTTTTACGCACCATCTTCCCTGTGATTAGCCAATTGTTGTACGGTACATCCTTTGCGCGGAGGAGCGCGCTGACCAATAACAACAAAGATAGCGTGTCGATACCGTGCCGTGATGCCGTGCCGTGTTTGGTGTGCCCGGGCCCTGACTTATGGCAGAAATAACGTTTTAGAAAAAAAAACACATATGAATAAATGAAGACAAAGAAAGAAAAAAAATACTAATAAAGCCGTGTGTACATTTCAATCCACCGGAGGGATGACAAATAAGACAAAAACAAGCCCCCGCCCCCCCCCCAAAAAAAAACAAAGCAATTAAAACACACGCACACAAAAACCCAAAGAAACAGACAATCAACCAAACAAACATGATGTTTTGGGGAATATGTTATTTTTGGGGGATTTCTAAAGTACAGGTGAGATAAAGGCTGACAATTTCGGTTTAAGTTTTGATATAAAATGTAATCAAATCAAAACAAAGCAAAAAATAAAAAATAAAACAAAATAGAAGATAATCTCGATATTCAGCTAATGTCATTCTTGGACAAGCGTATTATTTCTTTTTTTTTTGGCTCATTTAATGCAGTGGTTAATGCAGTGACATCTTTAAAGAGAATTAAGGCGTGGCTTTGTAATTGAATGATTTATCTTATTTAAATCTGGTCACCAGAACCTGCAATTCTGTTTCTGTTCGGAATGTAGATTTATTTATAGACGATTTTTTATCGTCTGCAATCTGAAATGATAACTTTCACCAAGATGTAAATGCCGGACCGGATGTTTAAAGGGGAACTTCACGCAGGCATTTAATAGCTCTCAGTGGGTGAAGAAAAATAAAATGATCAAACTGTGAAAATTTGAGCAAAATCCGACAGTCCGTTTAGAAGTTATGAATGTTCAAAGTTTTGATTTCTACCCCTGATGGACTCCTTAAATTGGCAACCTACCTGTACAAAATGGCTGCCAACATGTAGAACTCTCCATAGCACTTTGTACACAGAATTTCGCAATTTTTTCTTTCTCTAAAAAAGTAGACAAAGTTTTACTTTTTTTTACTTTAAATAAGATATGGTCATAATTATTCTGCATGTTTTTTGGGATGAATCTTGTTGATTCCCGATCTACTTTTCTGTAAAAGGAACAAAATGTAGAATTTTGTGTACAAAACGAACGGAGAGTTCTCCATGTTGGCAGCCATTTTACTCGTGTATGTTGCCAATTTAAGGAGCCCATCACAGGTGGAAATCAGAACTTTGACAATTTATAACTTTCAAATGGATTGTCCGATTTTGCTCAAATTTTCACAATTTGATAATTGGATTCTTCTCTACCCACTGTCTGGGTGAAGTCCCCCTTTAATGTAGAAGAGTCAGATGGCACAACGGGCAAATATTAAGTACCGTAGCAATTACTTTTCGAAGAGTTGAAACAAAAAAGATGAAAGAGTTTCACCCGGCGTACCATTCTTCTGAAGATGTTATCTACATTATGTATGGTTATTTTGTCTTTGTTTCGTAATAAAAATCAATGGTAATTATATTGTAATTATTGTATTTTTATCTCTAATTGGACAAATCGTGAGCCCCCTTTGGACGGAGGAGTATGACTGAAAATATGCACTTAATTTGTATTGATTTTTCATATGAGGCCTAAAGATTGTTTGGTTTTCGTCCAACCGACCGACCATCTGAGAACTTTGGCCCGATTATTTTTTTTTTCATTAAACAAAATGGTCTTAGCTATCCTCTTCATGCTAAGTCGTCTTGACTTCTTGTGCCATCTTCGTAACATAGACATTAGCGTCGATACGACTATGTTAAGATAGTGGCGCAAGAATTGAAGACGCCTTAGCATGATGAGGATAGTTAATTGCCTGACATAGCCACAAGTAATGCATCTCGCATCCCTTGCGATACGTCCAAACAAAAAAAAAAGAAAAAAAAAAAACACGGTAAAATGATAGATAGTCATTTTTAGTAGAATTATGGATATAATTATGTGAACTGAAACCAGAAAAGTCAATATATAGATATGCGTAGTTTTTTTTCTTCTTTTTAGAAATGTGGATAATTTACAATTTTTTTTTGTGCTAATCTCGTCTGTATTCAGAAACAATAATTTTTGTGTATCATAATGTATAGTGTTGGGTTGGGGGCTTCATGGTTGTACTATAGAACAGTTATGACACCAAGGGGTGTTGCTCAAAAGTTGCAATTGATCGCAAGTTGCAGTTGATCGGAACGCGCCAATCAAAATTATTGTTTCATGCGCGTCTTGTTAAATGCGCGTTACAATTGGCAAAGTTGCAGTTGATTTGCAGTTGATTTTGAGCAACACCCCACAAGTGCATTCGATAAAACATAGTTCATACACTTTCGAATAATTAAATGTGTCATTGGACAATACATCAATGCGTCATGCTGTGCGGACATGACAGTCGAAAGCCAATCTCGAATTCAATAGCAATACAAGGATCATTAAATTGAAGTGAGACTAAATTTTATTGAAATATATTATATTGTCATTATTATTATGTATTGTCTTATTAAAAAAGCAAGATAGTCCCATTCCCAGGCCCCCCCCCCCCCTTCTGTTCTCGGCCGTCGATCGCGCTAACGCCGCGAAAATTTGCACGCGAGAAAAGTATTATGTAAACTACACATGTGCATCATCAGATTCTCGACGTTTTAATTTCGCAAAGGTGTGAAGGGAGTTTCGGCAATTATCACAATCTGAATCTGCTTTCACGGAGTGTCTTCAGTAGGTTTCCGCAATTGATGGACGGCGATGCGTGGACGATTGAAAAGGAGTGCGCCTCTGATGTGCGCAGTTCGTTTGCGCACTTGTCGTTCAATCGCAGATAACATGCGCACTCGTTTTTTTAACGTCCACAGGCCACTGTCCACCACTTTTGAAAACCCACTATTTTAGTTTCAAGAACGGTGGGACTGGGGCTGGTTAAAGTGCTTCTGTCGAGATATTTAAAAAGGCTTGTATTTTGAGGTTTACTCACACACATTCTGGATTCCTCAGAGAGATAAACAACATGTTCTAGATATTCGAGGGAGGTTTGTCGTTATTCGTTACCGGTTTCTTAGCTGTTTTCCAGTAATTTCTCAGATTTTCTAGGTAAGTACGCAAAAAAAAGTCCTCGGGCCCGTAAGATTCGATTAATCGAAAATTTATAGTATCTCTGTGTTTTGCCATAGGCTTATTTTTTTTTAATTATTTTTTTATATAAATAAACATACTTTATTGTTCATCTCAGAATAATGAATACAAGCATATTTACAAACATATAAACCTAGGATAAACACTGCGAGAGCAGGGTATACAAGGTAGGAAATAAAAACAACAACAACAACAATAAAACTATAACAAAATGAGTGAAAATTAATGTACAACATAACACAATTGTCAAATGATGTGACAGAGACATGAGAATGTAGATCTACGGTGGAACGATAATTTTTTGGAATAACTTGGAGATGCAAGAATTAAAACGGAATAGCCAGTCAATATACACTACTCAAAAAAAGTTAAGGAACACTTTTTAAAACGTACATAAAGATTTTATACAAGGTGTTTTATTTCTGGAAATACCTCAGTACAACTGTCCTAAATGTCCTTAAACACGCTGTAATCAATTTCACGCATGGGTGGTTTCAGTTGTTGCACAATGTCTCTCGCATCACTGCACATCCTGAAAAGTGGGCCCCGAGGGGTATCAGCTACCGACATGAAGTGGTAAAAACGAATGTCTGAGTGTCTTTCAGGCAGTTCAGTAACGAGTGTGACCACCTCCTGCAGCAATAACGGCTTCACAGCGCTGTCTCATGGAGCTGATGAGGCGATTGATGTCTCTGACGTCCAGTGCATCCCATGCAGCCTCCAGAGCCACACCCAGCTGCTGCAGTCCAAGTGGATGGGCTTCGAGCTGCTCGAGACTCCTCCCCATCATGTCCCAGACGTGCTCTATCGGGTTTAAGTCCGGGGACCTCCCTGGCCACTCCATACGCTCAATTCCCTGGCCCTCAAGGAACTCGGTCACCACTCTAGCTCGGTGGGCACGGGCATTGTCATCCATGAAAATGATGTTTTGTCCCACATTTTCTGCAAATGGCACCACTATAGGTTCAAGGACCTCATCCCTGTACTTCACTCCTGTCATTGCTCCCCCTGGGACCACGTAGAGACGAGTACGGTTGGCGTAGGTGATGCCTCCCCACACCATGCCACTGCCTCCCCCATAACGGTCATGTTCTGCAATACAGGGGTCTGCCAATCCCTCTTCTGGTCGCCTCCAGACTCTCGAACGTCCATCATTGTGGTCAAGGGAAAATCTGCTCTCATCTGTGAACAGAACTCTACGCCATTGCTGTCTGGTCCATCTGACATGCTCCCGGGCCTAGGGCTATACTCCGAGAGACCCCGCAGTGGCCGACCAGTTTCAACAACCCCTAGAGATGATCGCTACTTTACGAAACTCAGCCTCCGCAACCGCTTTCACAGTGCACGCCGCCTCAACAATGACTTCGCTGCAGCAACTGGAGTGATTGTTTCCACTCAAACAATCCGTAACCGACTTCACAGAGCCAATATGCATGCCAGACGGCCAGCTCAGTGTGTCCCACTCACCCCTGCTCACAGAAGAATTCGTCTCAACTGGGCCCGGGAGCATTTCAGATGGACCAGACAGCAATGGCGTAGAGTTCTGTTCACAGATGAGAGCAGATTTTCCCTTGACCACAATGATGGCCATTCGGCAGTCTGGAGGCGACCAGGAGAGAGATTTGCAGACCCCTGTATTGCAGAACATGACCGTTATGGGGGAGGCAGCGTCATGATGTGGGGAGGCATCACCTACGCCAACCGTACTCGTCTCTACGTGGTCCCAGGGGGAGCAATGACAGGAGTGAGGTACAGGGATGAGGTCCTTGAACCTATAGTGGTGCCATTTGCAGAAAATGTGGGAAAAAACATCATTTTCATGGATGACAATGCCCGTGTCCACCGAGCTAGGGTGGTGACCGAGTTCCTTGAGGGCCAGGGGATTGAGCGTATGAAGTGGCCAGGGAGGTCCCCGGACTTAAACCCGATAGAGCACGTCTGGGACATGATGGGGAGGAGTCTCGAGCAGCTCGAAGCCCATCCACTTGGACTGCAGCAGCTGGGTGTGGCTCTGGAGGCTGCATGGGATGCACTGGACGTCAGAGACATCAATCGCCTCATCAGCTCCATGAGACAGCGCTGTGAAGCCGTTATTGCTGCAGGAGGTGGTCACACTCGTTACTGAACTGCCTGAAAGACACTCAGACATTCGTTTTTACCACTTCATGTCGGTAGCTGATACCCCTCGGGGCCCACTTTTCAGGATGTGCAGTGATGCGAGAGACATTGTGCAACAACTGAAACCACCCATGCGTGAAATTGATTACAGCGTGTTTAAGGACATTTAGGACAGTTGTACTGAGGTATTTCCAGAAATAAAACACCTTGTATAAAATCTTTATGTACGTTTTAAAAAGTGTTCCTTAACTTTTTTTGAGTAGTGTATAAATGGCTGCATTATACTTAATTTGGTAAGAGATATGGAAACGTATGATAGTTATGGTACTTAAATTCAACTTTTATATGAATTCATACAGGTGGAAATATCAATATGTAACATTTTTACATCAGATTATTTGTTAGTTCTTAACATGAGCGAGAATTTTATCCTGTCAACAATAGAAAGAAAATTAATAATATCATATGGAGAAGTTTATATCTCTAATATCATTATATCGTAAATATAATTGCATCTGTTGTATATAATATATGAACTTACTTTTATCATGCTAAGATTTTTTTTTCGAAAATAGATTGATATACTTTATTGTTTATTTCAAAATGAACAATAAATGTACAGACATTGGAAAAAACAACGCGCGAGCAATTATGCATACCAAGTATGAAACAGAATTGGCGGTAACAATATGTATGAATAACAACTATTATACAATGTAACAAAAATTACGTACACTTGAAAACAGATCCATAATGAAAAGGGATTCTACCAAAAGAAGTGTCATTTAATTGAACAATAAATATTCTGGGCATTTGATATTGAGTTGAATAGTTCAATTTATTGAAAATGTATTCCGTATTTGAGTATCTTTTCCTAAAATTGAGCGAGTTATTAATAATGATAATACACAACATTTATATAGCGCTCAATTCGAAGTGTTTATAAGCGCTCTGTGCATTATTACCCGGCTATAGTATATAGCTATACCATTCGGCGCTTACTGCATTCAAGGAATTTCTTCCTACCGGTACCTACCCATTCACCTCACCTGGGTTGAGTGCAGCACAATGCGGATAAATTTCTTGATGAAGAAAATTGACGCCATGGGTGGGATTCGAATCTACGACCCTCGGGTTGAAAGGAGAGAGTCAGAACCACTACACCACGTCGCCTTATTTTTCACTTTTCAGTAATGAGGTAGCTTTGGACAACATTAAAGCGATATACCAGTTTTGGGAGGAGGGCGCTTCAGATATTTAACTAGTTTGCGAGCTGCAGTAAAATTATTACCATAATGCAGTTTTTCAATAGTAAATTAGAGCATGTTCATAGTTTGTTTGAATGAAATCGACCTAGAAATGGCTTAATTATCGCAAAATAAAAAAAAAAACATGCTGCGGTCGTATTTCCCAAGCACAACATGCTTCACGTACAAAAAGAATGCGAACTCACACGCCGTAGACAATACCACCGATCGCAACGCCCATTTCAGGCCGACGCTCCCCCGTGGAAAAGCACCTAGCACACCGTAGGAATAATGGCTGAATGACGTGTTCGGCGTAAAATACACAAAATACGAGCACAAATTAATATCCTACACAGATATATGTAGGCATGTAAAGCAACTTGTGAATACATCAGCTCGTTTAACATCACTTTCTGCATCCCGGTCATTACGCATATATACCTTTAACTTTTACGAGTATCACTTCAGGATTTGAACCAACCATATTCTCACTTTTAGACTGACAATTCAATTTCAATTCAATTTTTTTATTGAAATATATCAATGCAGTCAGGAGGCTGAATTGGGACATATAATACATTAGAAAGACATTTACAATACATAACAACGGTGATCAAAAGAATATATAAGGCGATCGTTATAAACAAAAAAACATGGTTGTAATGATTGATAATACTAAATTATGTTGGAGTAAAATTAATTGTTGGAGTAAAACTATGAGAGGTGTTGCTCAAAGGTTGCAATTGATCGCAAGTTGCAGTTGGTTGGTACGCGCCAATCGAAATCATTGTTTCTTGTGCGTCTTGTTAAATGCGCACACCACGCGCGAATGAAAATGCGCGTTACAATTTGCAAAGTTGCAGTTGATTTTGAGCAACATCCCCTAAGACTGACGCCCTGCCATGTGAACCAGATGTCAAATTGAAATAAAAATTGTCGTTTAATTCGAGTTAACACTACAGTGTGTCTCAATAAAAAAGTAACACTTTTGAAATGGTTGGCAAATTGAGCATATATAGTTTTATGAAGAAATGTTGATATGTATAGAAAGCTGAAGGATCGACCTTTCTTATGAGATGAAAAATTGGAAAAAAGAATCATGCTTCGATG